>JBAMAX010004412.1:0-10375 GCA_037043745.1 Chymomyza amoena | reverse complement strand
TATACTGTACAAATGAACACCGAGATCTCGGAGATAGTAAGAGGTAGAGCAACCAAATATTCACATTATTAGTCCATAATAGACAAGTTTATTTAATATCGGGGTTACATTATATTGCATCCATAGGGATGTTTCAGACGACCTGGAAAATAACCAAATGCATTAGATGGATAATTCGTTTGTTTATGAAGATGTCGAAACTAAATTTGGTACTCAATAGTTTTTATAGCTCGCAGGAACTGTATCAAATTTGATCAGAATCGGTTAACTATAATATGTATCAAATTTGATCAAAATCGGTTGACTATAATATTTAGCATCCATAGGACCGATCGACCAACAAAAGGTTTTGGTGTTTATGAAGATAACGTCAAGTTTCGCGTTTGGTAGTTTTTTAGAGTTGTGCAGCAATGTAACAAATTAAATCAAAATCGGTTGACTATATCATATTTTTGTTTGTTTACACAAACATCGTAATTAAATTTGGCAAAGAATGCAATGTGATGTTTCAGGGTATCCCAGAGTCGCCCGCTCTTGACTTTAACGCACGCCAATATTTTTTTAAAGCTAAATATAAATTTTGAAAAATTAAAAAATAATCTAATTTACTTTAAAGACAATTATAAAAAAAATCCGTTGTTTCAGCAAAATTTGTAGAGTTTTAAAACGCAGGCAACCATTTGCTTTTTATTATTTCCATATTAGCAAATTACTTTTAGATGCGCTTATTAATTATAATTAAAAAATGTATTTTTGAAAGGCGTTTTATAGTATACCTATTATTTTTTTTATATTTAACTTTTTACTCACGGGCTTTGTTACCGTTTGATTCAAAAAAGAGCAGAAAATTGGTTTACTTAAGTTAAGATTTTTCACATTTTACCAGTCTTGTAATTCACAAGTCATTCAAGCGAAAGTTACTAGAGTTAATAGATTTTAGTTTTTTGCAAATAAATAACAATATATAAACGTGTGTCTAGTAATTTATTTATATATATAACGATTTTTGGAAGCTGTGTTTGTAAGCTAGCTTTCATCTGTCTCTCCTAATTGGCTGTCTTTGTTTTTAAATACCATATTATATTCAGTAGCGACTTGCGAAACCAAGTTTGGAAAGTCGTCACCCATCTTTGAAATCTCGGAATATGAATAAACATTGCATCTGCTTTCTTCCGGAGAATTGTATCAATACTTTACAAAATTTTAATTATTAAACTGAATTAAAGGAACATTATAATAAATATTATTATCTTTAAAATGGATATCGGGATGAAAATAGGGGTGTTTTACAAAGTATCCTACAAAAACTTACACTAAATAAAAAATGGCTATTTACGCCGGTTTCAGAGTCGATTTTTAAAGTAGGGTGTTCTTACTTTCGTCCTAAAATAATATTTTTTTTTTAGAAACGTGGTTTTTTTACCTGGAATATTAAGTTTAATGAAAAAAACATTTTAAATTATTGGATTCAATTATATTAGAAACAAAACAGTCTTGTTGGTGATTGAGTTGGTTGTTTCACAGAGTTTCTAAAAATATTTTATTGAGTCGGAAGAAGAACTAGCTCATGAATTAGTTTTTAATAATGTATATTAAAATATTGCTGTTTTTGAGGAAATGCTACTATTTTCATAAAAACTTTGAAGATGAGCATTAAATATACCAAAATCAGCCAGAAAGGTAGACTGACTCAGGTTCTACTTAGAAATATAAAGCAATTTCGCTTTTTAGTTTAAATTTATTATAAAACAAAATAAATCTAATGTTAGACCATGTCAACTGGGATTAAACCCCATAAAACAAGATATCTTAAAGGTAATGCCAGAGCCCTGAAGTGATGGAGTTTTTTGGACATTGTATGCGCATTCAATGACCTCATAAATATATAATTAATTTAGTCGGACTAACGGTCTCGAAACAAATTTTGTATAGAGTTCCTTAAGATTATTTTAACAAAATGTAAACAAAAAAATCTATTTTCGGGTTCGAATGTCAGACCGAATTTAGTCTACCTTTTTGAAGTCGTTGAATCTTAATTTGATTTCAAAAACTACGTTAGACATCTGAACTCAAAAATAACTTGTCTGGAAGTTTTTGAGGCACAGAAACCTGACTTGCTAACGCTTATTGCACCTTAGATTCGGATTCTGCGACCCAAAAATCATATGGTAGACATTGTCTGCCCTTCGAACTATACAAGCGGTGTGTTTGTGTGGCTGAGTTATCTAAGAGATAAGTTTTAAAATCACGGGACATAACGAAATGTACGCCACTATATCATATTTCCTTGTCCGATTCCATCTTACGGAGCGGCATGTTGGTGGTCTCCAAGGCAGATTATTGATAGATTGACAATTTGGTAATGCCGATGAGTACAGGGTATAACTTTATGTAAAGTGTCATTACATTAATAAAAACTATGAAAGCAGTTGAAAGTTTTATTTATCACTGAATGCCCATCTTCCTATAGCTAAAAGTTATTCAATATCAGGTGCCAAACAGGACATTTGTGTATTTGCAAGCCTTATTTTAAACACAGGACATCAGAAAGTTGTAAAAGGAAGCGAAACTTTTGACATAGAAACTGCTTCAAATCGAACTTGCTTTAAAAAGAATTAAAAGTTAGGTCAACTAATCAACAAATTGATATTTATTTTATTGACTGCTTTTGGAAGCAGCTCTAGCCGAGTTTAGAAAGCTGTTATTGGGAATTTTAGTCTACATGGATTCTAGGAAAAAGGTACAACATTTTTACAAACAAATTGTTTATATAACTAGGTGGGGTCCAACTAAAATACGGCCTTCCGTATTTATTTCGAAACTTTCCGCCTCGTGACTGACCAAATCTAGAATTCCCTGAGCCAGCACAGTTCATACAATTATAACGGAATTCCCTTGATAATTTTGCAAATTTTAGGAGCTCTGAACCTCAATTAAATCATTGAATCAATGGTAATGAAATATATATGGTATGTGGCGATTTTTCAATTACCATATAGATAGATTTCGGAGTCAATAGTAATAACATTTGCGGCAGATTAGCTTGGTAGGGAAGATATCGGCGTAGATCGGCATACTTGAACAGCTTACAGATAACCTAACTGTCTAGCTTTTATTGTATCTGATACACCTTTGCATACGGACCGGCGACTCTGTAATTGATGCTCTAATAACTTTTTTTAATCGATCGGTATACTACATAGACAAGATATCAAAAGGGGCGAAAAAAATTACAAATCATTGCTTGCTTGTACAGTGGCTTACCAAAAAGTTTCTAGAATTTTTATCGAGTAAGAGAGAAAACAGATAAGTTGGGGATTGGTTCAGGATCCGTTTAAGACATTTTTGCTACATATTTGTCCTTCTGAGGCGTCGCTGGAAAGCTGATGCCAAAAGACCTGAATTTCAGCAAAAAAGGGACAATTCACAATACCTGGAAACAAAATATGGATTTATGAGTATAACACCCAATCCAGACATCAAGCGAGTGAATGCCGTGCATCGAATGAGTCACGACCGGCAAAATACGTTATTATCAATCGAAAAGAAGGCGATATTCCGGATTTGTGGGCAAGCAACTCATGAATCTTGCACCATGATAACGCACTATCGCACAATGCCATCGTTTTTTAAATACCATCCAACAGTTACCGAATCACCCCGGCGATTTTTTCCTTTCGGTCGACTCAAGAAACCGCTTCATGGAACACTTTACAGCACCCAAGATGAGATCGTTGAAAAATCAAAGATGGTTCTGATGGTCATACCGCAAACCGATTATTAGACATTTTTTGAGGACTGGATCAAGCGCTGTCATAAGTGCGTTGTAGTCGATGGTGAGAACTTTGAAGGTAACAAGATCGATTTTTATGAATTTGAATCTTGTATTTTAATTTTCTGAATAAATTTCAAAAACTTTTTGCTCATATAGCCAAGAAACTTGAAAGAAGTTCATATTTTACCATGTTATATCAACTTTTTGAGTCTCTATAATCCAAAACCGGAATTAGCAACCCCAGAATCGATGTGCAAGCCGCCCGTGCGCAGGGATTAGCCGTAACCCGGTTGCCCCATCAGTGGAAGTTTTATTCACCTTGCTTTAGTTTTATTGTTGACGGAATCTTGCAATGGTTACAGGCTAAGAGTGAGAGCTTAATGGTGAATCACGTGGTGATCTGTGGGTGACCTTACTGGTATGGTTCATACGCTGTCTACATTGTATCACAGCCCCATCCTGACCGTGCAAACTCCCTGCTTAGTCCAAGAACCAAAATATGTCTAGGAGGCCAAGAGCAGGTACTCTTCATCAAGTTTTGCTCTCGAGTCGACGTGACTACCGATTGTTGCAATGTATGCACTTTGCATACCCCGCCTGCGTCTAGAAAAATTTCTAAAAATGTTTAATTGCTTGTCTTAGACTCCATACCACGGATCTCAGATTGATAGCTTATCTCATGTTCATCTTGCGAACCATTAATCGCATTTCTCGGTTGAGGGTCCTGGGCGTCTGAAGTAGTAGTAGTTATTTTTGTGTCGTATGAATTCGAAAATTTGGAACCATCTAAAAGACTTTTTCCAAAAATTGTTCATTATAAATTCCATAGAAGCTGCATGTATGAAACGATCCAGTCACAAGTTAAATAAAAAAGTGTTTGTAAATTTTTGTATGTTTTTTTGAAAAAGTTTAATAATGTTTGATTTAGTTTTAAGAATTACATCTTTCTCCCTGCCAGCGGGATTATAAGTGTCATAATAGCTATGCGATATAAGTATGCTAATGATCTAGAATGTACTATATTACATTTTATTTTTTATATTAATAAGTGAAGAATCTGTACGTCAATTTTGTACCATAACAACACAGGGATGGTAAATAAATAACAGCCAAACCTTATAACGCGGTATGGGTATTTTAATTGTAGGTAGTCTTACTGACCCAACGTCTTTGCAAAACCTTGCCGTTTAAGCCGCCTTAAAGCGCGGGTAGGGGGTAGTGTTCTTACGAGCAGGCTTTCTGCCCAGAACACTGCCTCGCGGCACTACTGCTCTCATATTATAAGTGGACGAGTATATGTCCCTTACCTTGACCTTAACCTCTCCTCCTTTCATAGTACGGTGCAGGCAAAGGGTTTTTAACTTTGCACATCAGACCATCATGCCACACCCTATTGAACGCTTTATGCATGTTAATGAAGACAGCGTTGGAGAACTCCAGGTCGTGAAAAACCTGCATGATTTGCTTCACCAATCTGTGGACCTGTTCCACAGTGCCGTGTCCCTCTCGAAATCCGAATTGGTGATCCGGAAAGATTTTGCATTGGCTTATACTGGCAGAAATCCGATTCGCAATAGTCCTCTCCCATAATTTAGACAGGGAGAGTAAAAGACTTATTGGCCGATACGACTCAGGATCAGCTTCTGTTTTGCCTGGGTTGTGAATCATTATAATCGCAGCTAATTTCCATTACTTTGGAAAGACTTGGAGCCTGATAATAGCATTATATAACAAGACATTCAGTTCACATGTTCTAATTATTAAGTAAATACAAAAAAAAATAAAAAAATTTTAAAAGTGCAGACAAAATTTTATAGTGCCGAAAAATCAAAGTTCACTCATGCATCAGGATTGACTGTGTTGACGGCTTTAACCGTCGATGAATTGAGCGATCATATTAAGGATATTCAGCTACTGGGAACACTTAAATCTGCGGTAAATTTGGCACTGGATGTTGGCAATCAACTTGGCATACTCACAATTAGACGAGATCGTGCATGCTTGCCCCATAATTTTATATACGAAAAGACGAAGCGGGCCAATCAGCTTACCACCAAGACCGTCAAAGGCGTTGCCAAGCAGAAACGGACGAAAAGCAGGCGCAAAGTTACCAAAGGAAAGCAAATAAGTAAAAGATGAAGTACAGGACGCAAGGACTACAGTCAATAGCAATTGTCAGGATTATTCTTGCATTTTATATGCCAAAATCGCTACTGGAGACGTGAAACGCAATGAAGTAACCAGGGAAGATAACAGCGCCTTTTTTTAAGTAACTGAGTTGGGAACCAAAGATATAGATGTTCTTGATCTTTCACTTTTCTTTCGCAGTTGATATCAGGTTCTTGACTTGACTCAGCAATCTGATTACGCGACAGCCACCATTTTGTTCAGAACTTAATTGATTCCAATCTCTTGCCCCATAGCAAAACATGTCTTGGGGCGACAAAAAAAAATAGTTTTAAAAACTATCAACCAATTTATTTATTTATACATTTTTTGGGTAGGCAACATGATTGTTTCTTTTTTTTTTACTTTACTAAGAATTTTGTTAAAAAAAATTTTTTCAGAGGTCTGTGTATTATGTACTTTATGTTGTTTTTTTTCAACATTAATTTATATTCTTTGTATATTAGCCACAAGCTCTAATTCTTCACCGGAATCCGAATATTTTAGATATACTCCATTTGTCACTTTACCTTCTTCCAGCCAACAATATCGAATCGGGTCGATTCGGAATTCGGTTTTGGTGCCTGCCTTAAGCGGTCAAACTGGATTTAGTTCTATAGAAATTCGAGATATCTTCAAGTAAATATTAAAGACTGTTTGGTGGTGTGGAGTGCGTGGCAGAACCCCCAATTTTAAATATTATATTTTTTGAATTTTTTCGCCTTTAAGTGCTAGTTTCAAAATTTACAACCGTACAGGCACTGCAAATAAATTACTGCCATAATGACCAGTGTGCGCGTACAAACGCAAAGTTTTTTTTTAGCTTGGCTTACAAACCTTTTATAATTTAGAATTAACTTCTACTTTATAATTATATAAATAAATAAATGGTATTTTTTGTCGGATTCAAGTTTTTTTTGTGCTTTTTGTTTCATATGGGAAACGTTGGAATATGGTAAATTAAACTCATAAAAACCAACGCGAATTTAAGACTATTTTTTATTTTTCCATTTATTTTTGCAATCAACACAACATTAGTTATAAAATTAAATTTATATCCAATTGTTGCGTGCCAAACTATAAAAATTATTATTATTAGGGCCGAAAATTAATTAACATACTTTCTTGATTGGATGGATTCAAAGCAGCACACAACCAATAATAAAAAGTAAAATTGTTTTAAAATAATAGAATTTAAATTTCAACGAATTCACTGAAAGAAAGGATTTTGAAAGGATGCCCAGGGTATGCGTTGGTGTTATACGAGAATCAAAAATATGAATAAATATTTCCAATTCTTTTTATAAGTTAACATATCTATTTTGTATACACAATAATTATTTTTCACAAATATTAATAATAATAACTAACATAAGATGAGGAAGACCCACATTTCATTTACTTACTTACCTACCGGTAAAAAGTTTTTATTCACCTTACAATAGTGAATTTTATTTAGTCACCTTACAATAGTGAATACAAACTTTTTACCGGTAGGTAGGTAAGACCAATTTAAATTTACTGGGGGTGTTTTCGATTTTTCGAACATTTACTAATGGTATGTTCAAATAGAAATCGCACTCATAATATTCCTGAATCTCTTTTCTGAAAAGTTAACCAAATATCCTTGTATTTCCATGTAAACATAAAAATACAAACTCGTTCAAATTATTAAGTTATTTTATTTTAATCAAGAATGTACTGAATATAATTTCAAACTTTTAAAATAAGTATGAAATATTTATTTCATTTTCAATACACATACATTAAAAAAAAAACAATAATTTAATAATAACAAAAGAAATAAGTAAACAACGTAAAAATGCCAAGACCTCTGGCTTGTATTCAAATATCCTCCAACCCAATATGAGTCGAATCACAACATTCAGAACCATTGCCATCTTCCGTGAAAATCTCGAACTTAGCTTTGTCGAGAGCGAGAAAATCCTCACTGATTAATGCCTGCATGTTTTCGCGTATGGAATGTGTCTGGGATTGACATTTAAGTATGCGATATCGGCCTTCAATAATATGGTACTTGAATTTAGCTGCATCGACTATTTATTTGTAAGATCATCGAACATACAATTTAAAACAGTTGAGTAATCAAAAAAAATTAAATTAAAAATTTAAAAATCCCCCGAACTCAAGTAATTTTCATTTAAAAAGTAAAAAATAATAAAAGAAACTTAATGTTAAAGTACCTAAGAATCTATTAATAATTCTAAAAAATACGTCGCGTTGGGGGACACGCGAGGGCAAACGTCGTTGACGGTCGTATCTTATATGCAAATTTTTTGAAGTAATTCTATGAAAGTTTTTGAAGTATTTTCTAAATTTGGTTTTTTAGTTAATCTTTGTTGCTTAATTAGACAATTTGTATTTAAATTGTTAGTTTAGGAGCGGTCCCCCAACGCGACGTATTTTTTTTAGAATTATTAATAGATTCTTAGGTACTTTAACATTAAGTTTCTTTTATTATTTTTTACTTTTTAAATGAAAATTACTTGAGTTCGGGGGTTTTTTAAATTTTTAATTTAATTTTTTATTTCATACTTTTTATAGGTAGGTTAGGTTAAGTTAGTTTTATTTCATTTAAATGATTGGCAAGCGTATTGGCATTCCATATGGCTATACGTACATCTAATTGCATAATTTGTTATCTCAAGAAGTTTTTGGTGGACTAGTGATAGACGAAATATCGAGTCTTACGAAGTATTCATATACGTTTACAAGAATTAAAAATATCTCAAGAAGTTTTTGGTGGCTTGTAATAGACGAAATATCGATGGTGTTTTATAAAGTTTTACGAAGTATTCATCAACTATATATATGGTGTTTTATGAAGTCTTACGAAGTATTCATCTACGTTTACTAGAATTAAAAATATCTCAAGAAGCTTTTGGTGGCTTGTGATAGACGAAATATCGATGGTGTTTTATGAAGTTTTACGAAGTATTCATCAACTATATATATGGTGTTATCTCAAGAAGTTTTTGGTGGACTTGTGTTAGACGAAATATCGATGGTGTTTTATGAAGTTTTACGAAGTATTCATCAACTATATATATGGTGTTTTATGAAGTTTTACGACGTATTCATCTACGTTTACAAGAACTAAAAATATCTCAAGAAGTTTTTGGTGGCTTGTAATAGACGAAATATCGATGGTGTTTTATGAAGTTTTACGAAGTATTCATCAACTATATATATGGTGTTTTATGAAGTCTTACGAAGTATTCATCTACGTTTACAAGAATTAAAAATATCTCAAGAAGCTTTTGGTGGCTTGTGATAGACGAAATATCGATGGTGTTTTATAAAGTTTTACGCAGTATTCATCTACGTTTACAAGAATTAAAAATATCTCAAGAAGTTTTTGGTGGACTTGTGATAGACGAAATATAGATGGTGTTGTATGAAGTTTTACGAAGTATTCATCTACGTTTACAAGAATTAAAAATATCTCAAGAAGTTTTTGGTGGACTTGTGAAAGACGAAATATCGATGGTGTTTTATGAAGTTTTACTAAGTATTCATCTACGTTTACAAGAATTAAAAATATCTCAAGAAGTTTTTGGTGGACTTGTGATAGACGAAATATATTGGAGTTTTATGAAGTTTTACGAACAATGTTTCCTATCATTTTATGTTGGGCGGTTACAGCACATAAGTTGCAAAGGACGACAGTTGAAAAAGCTGTATATTTGCAGACACTCGGTTAATCTCCCCACTTTCACTCCACACAACTTTTAAACGGCTTAACCGATTTTCACCAAATGTCTAATGTCTAACAACACTCGCACATAAGTCACCTTTAATACAAAAAAACTAAAATGAAATCACTGCATGCGTTCGGGAGTTATGATGCCATAGACAGACAGACATTAAATGATTGGCAAGCCCATTGGCATAATTTGTTGACAAGCATCATTATCATATTTAATAGATTTGCTGTATTTTTAGCTTCAAATGGCCATAACTTCTAAGCGCGAAAAGATAGAGCAAAAATAACCTCAGATTCGAATCAGTGGCGTCGTCAGCTTCAATAGGACCAAATTTTAAGCCAATCGGACAAAGTTTATGTTTTTAACTTCAAATGGCCATTACTTCTAAACGAGAAGAGATAGAGCAAAAATAACCTCAGATTCGAGTCAGTGACGTCGTCAGCTACAATAGGACCAAATTTTAAGCCAATCGGACAAAGTTGATGTTTTTCTCCCACTTTTACTCCCCACAACTTTTAAACGGCTCAACCGATTTTCATCAAACATGTCTAACAACACTCGCACATAAGTCACCTTTAATACAAAAAAAACTAAATTGAAATCACTGCATGCGTTCGGGAGCTACGATGCCATAGACAGAAAGACAAACAGACAGACAAACAGACACGTCAAACTTATAACACCCCTCTTTTTGCGTCGGGGGTTA
>JBAMAX010004411.1:0-64205 GCA_037043745.1 Chymomyza amoena | reverse complement strand
GACGTAAAGTCGGGTGCGGACGACTTTAGGATACCCTGTACCACTAGCTTGTAATAAAGTCGATTTCTTCACAAAAAACCAAAAACAGAAGAATTTTTAAGCAAAATTTTTTTGACCGATCGTTCCTATGGGAGCTATATGATATAGTCAACCGATTTCAATAAAATTTGACGACAGTGCTTAAATACCTTAAAAAAATCTGAATGCCAAATTTATTTCAAATATCTTTACAAACAAACAAAACACATCGAATTTTGTATAAAAAACGTGTTTTTGGACCGATTGGTCCTATGGGAGCTATATGATATAGTCAACCGATTTCAATAAAATTTGACACAGTGCTTAAATACCTTAAAAAAAATCTGAATGCCAAATTTATTTCAAATATCTTTACAAACAAACAAAACACATCGAATTTTGTATGAAAAACGTGTTTTTGGACCGATTGGTCCTATGGGAGCTATATGATCTAGTCAACCGATTTGGATTAAATTTAGTACAGTGCTTAGGAACTATAAAATAATCACGAATGTCAAATTTGGTCCCAATATTTTAACAAACAAACGAAACACAACAAATTTTGTTAAAAAATCGATTTTTTGGAAGATCGGACCTATAGGAGCTATATGATATAGTCAACCGACTTTGTTGAATTTGTACAATGTTTGGGAACTATAAAAAAATTTCGAATGCAATTTGGTTTGATATCTTCATGAACAGCGAACTTTTTTTTTTCAAGGTCGTCTCAAACACCCATATAGGAGCTATATAATTTATCCCCGATATCAAAAAAACTAAAATAAACTTGTCTCTATGGAATAATATGGATCTAATGTGAAAGTTTGGTTACTCTATGTAGCTCTTACCATCTCTGAGATCTAGGCGTTCAAACGGACAGACGGACGGACGGACGGACATACGGACATGGGTATATCGACTTCTCTATTCACCCTTATCATATTTGGTAACTTTGGGGTGTCTCCGACGACTCCTTCTATATGTTACATAAATTTTCGGCTTGCACAAACTTAATATACCCTTTGTACCATACGGTACAGGCTATAATAAAAATAAGTTATTGTATACTAAAAGTTTTAACGAAAATATTATCGTCTCTTTAATATTCGCATTTTTGTTGATCTGAATCCAAGATTCATATAAATAATTTTACAAATTTTCCTTGATGATCCTTTAGTATAATGATTTTATAAGGTAATTTCGGGTTGAGAAACAAACACGAAAAATATATTATTATAGAGTATGCTTAAAAACCGTTTTCAATAAATCGTCCAAATTTTGTGAGACGAATAGATAAAAAGTTCATTTTTTTATGCTAACTAATCGTGTGAAATGTGTCGAGCTGGTTTAATACCTAATCCATTGTTCGTTGAGTCTTAACTCCAAAATAAAACTAAACCCAACTTTATCTGTATAACTCTTATTTTATATTACGACGTCTAGAGTTCTTCGTACTCTGCTACCTATAAAGTTGGTGTATATATTAAATAAAAAGAAGTCGTCTCTATTTAAGTGCTTAGTACTGTACGCCCTATAACTTTCAGTCTTTGTTCTCAACCACAAAGTTCATTGCATATCTGTGGTTAGTCAGTCAGCTTGTGGATATGCTGCCCTAGTCAGGCCCAGACAGGACTCGCTACTTGACTTTATTTATCTGACAATGATCACAAGCATATAATATATATATGTATATATATATATACATTGTTACATACATATATACTACACTTATGTCTACAAAAGTGCTGAGAGCCTCTGGCAAGCACTTGTATGTGATATATTTATGAATAGCTCTTGTTGAATTTATCACCAGGGCCGGAATAAAAGTTTGGCGGACCAAAGTACAGGCAGGCTGTGATCTATTGCTTTTTTTGTCAGTTGAACTTCGCTATAACGATCTCTTTTGCTAAGATTTGTTCAATAATACGATTTTTTTTAAGTACACGACTTAATGTATAAAATGAACCAGTTTTATGTTCCATGCGAATTCGTGAACTTATTCTATTGGAATTTTTAAATGTCAATAACGACCTCTTTTAGATAGATTTGTTTAATAATTACATTTTTTACCTACACGAATTTATGAATACATATATTGAACCAGTTTTGAGCTCCATCCGAATTCGTGAATTTATTCTATTGCAATTTTTAAAATGCTATAACCACCACTTTTAAGAGAGATTTATTCAATAATACGATATTTTTTAAGTACACGAATTTTTGTATATAATGAACCAGTTTTATGTTCCATACGAACTCGTAAACTTATGCTATTGGAATTTTCAAATTGCTATTACTAGCTCTTTTAGAGAGAATTGCTAATTAATATGAATTTTTTTAAGTACACGAATTTATCCATTACAATTTTCAAATTGCAAAAAATATATTCTTCAAGTAAAAATTGTTCATCTCAGATAGAATAGTTATTTATAGGAATATAGCGCCTTTCTAATTATTTGATTAAATAGAATTTATGATACCAAGTCAATTTATTCCTGGCTTAAAATTGTAAAAATGAGACATATTAAGAGCGCCGCCCTCCAATATCTTAATGCGGCCCTGTATCCTCCATATTGACATACTTGTACATATGTACTTATGGCAAGTTAAGTATTTACTCTTCACACGACAATTCTCAATTAGGTTTTGAGTTACGATATAGACTCTTAAAAATGAAGCCAGAGTTAAAATTTTTGCCCAAGCGAATACTTTTTGGCTAGGGTAGAATTTTACCAGTTAATGCTTATAATTTCCGAATGACTTAATTATGGTTTAAATGCAGTTTTTTATTCACTTAAATTATTATTTAGAAAGGGTATATTAAATTTGTCAAAGCCGAAAGGAGATGTCGAAAAACTGGCGAAATTTTCTAGAGTATAATAAAGAAGAACGCAGATGTGTTTATAGACACGTCCGTCTATCTCCGTCTTTATGAACGGATAGAACTTAGAGATGGTAAGTTTTATATCAAGCGAACTTGTAAGTTTTTTTTTAATATCGGGGAAATATTATATTGCTCCCATAGGGTTGCGAATCGTAAAGCTCAGAGATGATAAGAATTAGATGAAGCCAAGTTGTGAGTTATTTTACTTTTTCTATATTGGGTAATATCTATCTAATATAGATTTCTTACAAAGGATTTCGATAAAAAAAACCCAATTTATTTAAACAGATGTCGTCGAATCATAAAACTAAGAATTAAATCAAGCGAAGTTGTGAGTTGTTTTATTTATTCAATATTAAGGTTACATGTAGCTCTCATAGAGATCTTAAGAAACAAAACAATGTTGTACTGATATGGTACTGGATCCTTGTACCTCTTCTCTCCCGTACAAAGAGAGGCAGTCTTGTCAGATATCGTACCCTACAGATGTCTTTATAGACACGTTCGTATATCTGTCTATATGAGTTTATACAACTTAGAGTTAGTAAGTTTTATATCAAGCGAACTTTGGGGAAATTAATTTTTTTGATATCGGGAAAATATTATACAGCTCCCATAGAGGTCTTACAATGAATTGTGTTGAAAGAAACCCAATTTTTTATACAGATGTCGTCAAATCGTAAAACTCAGAGTTAATAAGAATTAGATCGAGTGAAATTGTGAGTTATTTTATTTTTTCAATGTTAGGGTTATATCATATAGCTCTTATAGATTTCTTACAAAGGATAGCGATAAAAACACAAATTATTTTATATAGTTATCGTAACGTATGTTTTTAAGAGTTTTCGTTAACTTAACTAAATTTTGAGCAAAACTGGTTCATTTATTTATTTGTTTTTATTTGTATGGCACAGGGTATCTGCAAGTCGTTCGCGTAGATCTAAACAGTATATGAAATAGGCAAACGGAGGCATGTCATACCTTAAGTTGTTCAGATCAAAATTATTACTATCCTGCTTGATGGTTCGTCGTACGTATTATCAATGAATTTAGAACTAGTTCTTTATAGTTCTATATTCTTTGGTATTATACAGATGGTAGGTTTTTACGAAAAACATTATGCTAAAAAATTATTTTATTTGTATGCACAATTTTATATAATAGTTTTTTGTATTATTTTTATTAAAGAGATTTAATTATATTTCTCTAGGGATGGCCCATAAGCCACGTGACGCTGATTTTCGTCAAAATAGACCACCCTCCTCTAGCAATAGTCTAGTATTTTGTGAACCTTTATTTGGATCAACCGAAATATTCTTGTGGACAGAAATTAGACTTCCTTCGAGGTAAAGATTTTATTCGCTTTAGGATCGAAATTGATTTTAATAGAAAGTGATCAATGGAAGCTTAGAAGGTAATTTATTACAGTATGTCAAAAGATTACTTCGCTAGCTCAAAGACGCTATGAGCATAGGAAAATCTCTATTAATTCAAGACATCGTCGATCGGGTTCAACTATAAACTGTAGAGATCCCCATGCCCCTCCCAGGGTTGACTGACAAAATAGTCAGTCAGAGAATTATTATTTAACATACTTTACATCAAAGTTCTCCAACTATTTTATAGATTACATTCTGCTTAATTCGGAGATATGGAGATTAATCGCAATAAATGTCTGAAACGATTTGATTTCGTTGATTTTTTTTCCTATGTTGAAGATAATACTCTCCGATTTGAGGTTAATATTAAAATTATCTTTAAGAGATATAACAAAGTTTGAAGATTTGTTAGTAGAGTTTTGAAATGAAAACAAATATGGTATCGCTTTCATTTGTCATTTATAAAAAGGATATCCGTAGATTTATCCTAACGAAATACATACAGTGAAAGAGTCAAGCTGAAGAATTTTTTACAAATTTTAGAAGACATGTTTAGAGACGTTTATGCTGTACCAGATATCTTTCAAGTTAGAAGCCAAACTAACTTATTATTGGCCCTTTGCATTTCAAATCGACCGGGACATGATTTTAGATTTCAGTGTAACTTTAATATGTTCAACCGATTTTGATTAAATTTGGTACAGTGCTTAGGAATAATAAAAAACTCATGAATACCAAATTTAAACAAAATCAGTTGATTATATAATATAGCTCCTCTAGGGCAAATCATCATATATTGCAAAGGTTTGCCAACTTCGATGTTTCTCCAGCACTACTCTATACATTTAAAGAAATTTCAATCACCCTGTAAAGTGTTTGGCGCTATAAAAATTGACTTCACAAGATATTCTGAAATTCTAAAACCTTTAGGCCATGTAACGTTTTGAAACACCTGAAGAATTGCTTGCTTTATTCTGCACAGTCCTCAAAGTTCAAGCAGAGCTAGCCATAGTTAGTATTTTTTATACATCATCTACAATTAGAGCCATTTATACACTAACAAAATGTTGCAAAGTTTTGTCACTTAATATAAATAGAAAGCTTATAATTCGTAACTGGTTCAAGTGCATTCGTAAAGTAGTAGCAGTTTTTGACTTGCAGTATTTATTCGTTCATTTTTAGTATTTTATTAGAATTGTCAAAATGTCTTACTCTACGA
The DNA here is from genome assembly GCA_037043745.1 of Chymomyza amoena. Classification (NCBI taxonomy): domain Eukaryota; kingdom Metazoa; phylum Arthropoda; class Insecta; order Diptera; family Drosophilidae; genus Chymomyza; species Chymomyza amoena. The sequence goes on along the minus strand of JBAMAX010004411.1, from coordinate 58,705 downwards.
GAAATTCAATTTAATTCAAATTTGGCGCATATACTCGTTGCATTCAGTTCTTAGTTAGAATTTTATTATATTAGATTATTATGATCAATGATATATCATTATTAACTGAAGAGACAAAGATGATAACATAAAACGTTACACAGAATCTATAGCCGATATCTTCGAAGATTTGAATTGTATCTAAATAAAATTAAGATTGTCAAAATGTAAGAAAATTCAATTTAATTCAAATTTGGCGAATATATTCTATGGCGTCCCAAAATAGATCGACTTTTTTTCAATATAAGGGTTACATCATGTAGCTCTCATAGAGAGCTTACAAAGGAAAGCGCTAAAAAAACCAAATTATTTTTTACAGATATCGTACCCTACAGATGTCTTTATAGACACGTTTGTCTATCTGTCTATGTGAGTTTATACAACTTAGAGTTAGTAAGTTTTATATCAAGCGAACTTTGGGGAAATTCATTTTTTTAATATCGGAAAAATATTATACAGCTCCCATAGAGGTCTTACAATGGACTGTGTTAAAATAAATCAAATTTTTATACCTTGTACCGTATGGTACCAAGGGTATATTAAGTTTGTGCAAGCCGAAAATGTATGTAACATATAGAAGGAGACGTCGGAGACATCCCAAAGTTACCTAAAATATGATCAGGGTGAATAGAGAAGTCGATATACCCATGTCCGTCTGTCCGTCTGTCCGTCCGTCCGTCTGTCCGTCTGTCCGTCCGTCCGTCCGTGTGAACGCCTAGATCTCAGAGATGGTAAGAGCTAGAGTTACCAAACTTTCACATTAGATCCCATATTATTCCATAGGAGGCAAGTTTATTTTATTTTTTTGATATCGGGGTTAAATTATATAGCTCCCATAGGGGTGTTTGAGACGACCTCGACAAAAAAAAAGCGTTTTAGATGAATAATTCGTTTGTTTATAAAGATATCGTAACCAAATTTGGTATTCGAAAGTTTTTTATAGTTCCCAATCACTGTACCAAATTTGATCAAAATCGGTTGACTATATCATATAGCTCCCATAGGACCGATCGGCCAAAATAACTTTTTTAAAGAAAAGTTCGCTATATTTCGTTTTTTAATAAAGATATCGTAACCAGATTTGGCGTTTGGAAATTTTTTACACCACTTAAGCAATGTGCCAAATTTGAACAAAATCGGTTGACTATATCATATAGCTCCCATAGGTCCGATCTTCCAAAAAATCGATTTTTTAACAAAATTTGTTGTGTTTCGTTTGTTTGTTAAGATATTGAGACCAAATTTGACATTCTTAAGTTTTTTATAGTTCCTAAGCACTATACTAAATTTAATTCAAATCGGTTGACTAGTTCATATAGCTCCCATAGGACCAATCGGTCCAAAAACACGTTTTTTATACAAAATTCGATGTGTTTCGTTTTTTTGTAAAGATATTTGAACTAAATTTGGCATTCATATCTTTTTTAAGGTATTTAAGCACTGTGTCAAATTTTATTGAAATCGGTTGACTATATCATATAGCTCCCATAGGAACGATCGGTCAAAAGAAAATTTTTGCTTAAAAATTCTTCTGTTTTTGGTTTTTTGTGAAGAAATCGGACTTTATTACAAGCTAGTGGTACAGGGTATCCTAAAGTCGTCCGCGCCCGACTTTACGTCCGCCATTTTTTATGTTAGATCTATCGAGAAACACAAAAATTATATTAATTTTTTTATAAAACCCTTTTTCGAGACTTTTTCATAAACCATATTTTTGTGTACTTTTTTAGTAAATCGTCATTTGCTATCGATATAAGAGAATAATAGACCAAAAAGTTAATTTTTCGGGTAAACTAATGTAATTAGGTGAGCTGTGTAATTCATTATCTGCAGAGCCTGAACTTTAAAATAAATCTAAGACCAACCTTATCTGAATTACTCTAGCTTTATTTCGCAAAGTCTACTGTTCGCCATACTCTGCTTTCCATAAAGTAAATGAATATAATAAATAAAAATAAATTATTATTACAGATTATTATTAGACTTTTAGGTCTTTATGAAAATATTTCCGTCCTAAAAGAACCTTCAATATTTACATATTTGTTGTTCTAAATTTGAATCCAAAAATCACATAAATATTTTTTGAATTTGAATTTTTTGAGTGATCCTTGAATGTGAAGAGTTTTCTAAGGGTAATTTTCGATAAAGAAACACGAAAATTACATTTTTTTTTAAACCGTTTTCGAGGTTTTTTCGAAAAACTATTTTTTGTGTGTTTATAGTCAGTCGTCAAAATTTGTACCGTCATGAGGGAGATAAATAGATTTAAAGGATCATTTATTCGTATAAACCTTTGTAATCGTCGAGTGAGCTTTGTAATCCACTATTTGAAGAGCGTTAACATCCTAAAAAATCTTAGGCCCACCTTACCTGAATTGCTCTAGTACTCTGCTACCTATAAAGTTAGTAGATATATTATAATAAAAATAAATTATTATAAGCTAAAAGTTTTTAAGAAAATATTTTCGTCACCTTAATATTCGCATTTTTATTAATCTGAATCCAAAAATCACAGAAATAATTTTATAAATTTTATCGAGAGATCTTTTAATATGAAAATTTGTAAGGATAATTTCGGATTGGGAAACACGAAAATTATATTATTATGGAGTATTCTTAAAAACCCTTACTTTTTTCAATAAATCGTCCAAATTTTGTGAGAGACGAATAGATGAAAGTTCATTCTTTCATGCTAACTAATCGAGTGAACTGTGTCAAGTTAGTTTAATCCCTAATCCATTGTCCGTTGAGCCTTAACTTCAAAATAAAACTAAACCTAGCTTTATCCGTATAACGCTTATTTTATATTACGACGTCTAGAGTTCTTTGTACTCTGCTATCTATAAAATTGGTGTATATAATAAATACAAATAAATTGTCTCTATTTAAGTGCTTAGTACTGTACGCCCTATAGCTTGCAGTCTTTGTTCTCAACCACAAAGTTCATTGCATATCTGTGGTTAGTCAGTCAGCTTGTGGATATTCTGCCCTAGTCAGGCCCTGACAGGACTCGCTACTTGACTTTATTTATCTGACAATGATCACAAGCATATAATATATATATAGAGTATATATATATACATAGTTACATACATATATACTACACTTATGTCTACAAAAGTGCTGAGAGCCGAGCCTCTGGCAAGCACTTGTATGTGATATATTTATGAATAGCTCTTGTTGAATTTATCACCAGGGCTGGAACAAAAGTTTGGCCGACCAAAGTACAGGGCGGCTGTGATCTATTGCTTTTTTTGTCAGTTGAACTTCGCTATAACGATCTCTTTTACTGAGATTTGTTCGATAGTACAATTTTTTTTTAGGTACACGATTTATTGTATATAATGAACCAGTTTTATGTACCATGCGAACACGTGAACTTATTCTATTGCAATTTTTAAATGTCAATAACGAACTCTTTTAGATAGATTTGTTAAGTAATATGCATTTTTTACCTACACGAATTGATGAATACATATATTGAACCAGTTTTGAGCTCCATCCGAATTCGTGAACTTATTCTATTGCAATTTTAAAAATGCTATAACCACCACTTTTTGGAGAGATTTATTCAATAATACGAATTTTTTTCTAAGTACATGCATTTTTATGTATAATGAACCAGTTTTATGCTCCATGCGAATTGGTGAATAAATTCACATTGGAATTTTCAAATTGCTATTACGAGCTCTTTTAGAGAGATTTGTACAATAATACGATTTTTTTAAGTACACGAATTTTTGTATATAATGAACCAGTTTTATGCTCCATGCGAATTAATGAACTTTGACTATTGAAATATAGCCACCACTTTTTAGAGAGATTTGTTCGTATATTTTTTGTTTTTTGTTGTTTGTATTTTTTTACGTAAACGAATTTATGAATGTAATGAACCAGTTTTGAGCTCTACGCGAATACGCAAACGTATTCCATAGGAATTTTCAAATTGCCGTGACTACTTCTTTTACAGAGATTTGTTCAATAATACGATTTTTTTTAAGTATACGAGCTTATGAATATAATGAACCAGTTTTGTGCTTCTTGCGAACTTATTCTATTGGAATTTTCAAATTGCTATTACGAGCTCTTTAAGAGAGATTTGTTAAATAATAATATGAAATTTTTTTACGTACACGAATTATGAATACATATATTGAACCAGTTTTGAGCTCCATCCGAAATCATTAATTTTTTCTATTGGGATTTTCAAATTGCTATAACAACCTCTTTTAGAAAGATTTGTTTAATCATAATTTAATTTATGAATATAATGAACCAGTTTTGAGCTTTATGCGAGTTTGCGAACTTTAAAATTGCAAAAATTTTCTCATATAGTAGAAATGCTTCATCTCAGATAGTTATTTATAGGAACACAGCGTCTCACCTTATTATGTGATTATTTATCTGATCTATCTAAAAATTGACTTTTTTTCCTGGCAAAATGAGACTGTTTATGGGCCCCTTCCTCCAATATCTTAATGCGCTCCTGTATCCTCCATATTGACATTTTTGTACATATGTACTTATGGCAAGTTAAGTATTTACTCTTCACACGACAATTCTCAATTAGGTTTTGAGTTACGATATAGACTCTTAAAAATGAAGCCAGAGTTAAAATTTTTGCCCAAGCGAATACTTTTTGGCTAGGGTAGAATTTTACCAGTTAATTCTTATAATTTCCGAATGACTTAATTACGGCTTAAATGCAGTTTTTTATTCACTTAAGCTATTATTTAGAAAGGGTATATTAAGTTTGCCAGAGCCGGAACAAGATGTCGAAAAACTGCCGAAATTTTCTAGAGTATAATAAAGAAGAACACAGATGTGTTTATAGACACGTCCGTCTATCTCCGTCTTTATGAACGGATAGAACTTAGAAATAATAAGTTTTATATCAAGCCAACTTGTAAGTTTTTTTTTTAATATCGGGGAAATATTATATTGCTCCCATAGGGGTCTTACTAAGGGTTGCGAATCGTAAAGCTCAGAGATAATAAGAATTAGATGAAGCGAATTGTGAGTTATTTTGCTTTTTCTATATTGGGAAATATCTATCGAATATAGATTTCTTACAAAGGATTTGGATAAAAAAACCCAATTTGTTTACACAGATGTCGTCGAATCATAAAACTAAGAATTAAATCAAGCGAAGTTGTGAGTTGTTTTATTTATTGAATATTAGGGTTACATCATGTAGCTCTCATAGAGATCTTACAAAGGAAAGCGCTAAAAAACTAAATTATTTTATACATATATCGTACCCTACAGATGTCTTTACAGACACGTTCGTCTATCTTTCTATATGAGTTTATACAACTTAGAGTTAGTAAGTTTTATATCAAGCGAACTTTGGGGAAATTCATTTTTTCAATATCGGGAAAATATTATACAGCTCCCAATGGATTGTGTTAAAATAAACCAAATTTTTTTATACAAATATCGTCAAATCGCAAAACTCACAGATGAGTTAGATCAAGCAAAGTTGTGTGTTATTTTAATATTTTCAATATTAGGGCTATATCCTGTAGCTCTTAAAGATTTCTTACAAAGGATAGCGATAAAAACCCAAATTATTTTATATAGTTATCGTACCGTTTGTTTTTAAGAGTTTTCGTGAACTTATCTAAATTTTGAGCAAAACTGGTTCATTTATTTATTTGATTTTATTTTGTATGGCACAGGGTATCTGAAAGTCGTTCGCGTAGATCTAAACAGTATATGAAATAGGCAAAAGAAGGCATGTCATACCTTAAGTTGTTCAGATCAAAATTATTACTGCTGGTTCGTCGTACGCATTTTCAAAGAATTTAGAACTAGTTCTTTATAGTTCTATACTCTTAGGTATTATCCAGATGGTAGGTTTTTACGAAAAACATTATGCTAAAAAATGATTTTATTTGTATGCACAATTTTATATAATAGTTTTTTGTATTATTTTTATTAAAGAGATTTAATTATATTTCTCTAGGGATCGCCCATAAGCCACGTGACGCTGATTTTCGTCAAAATAGACCACCCTCCCCTAGCAATAGTCTAGTATTTTGTGAACCTTTATCTGGATCAACCGAAATATTCTTGTGGACAGAAATTAGACTTCCTTCGAGGTAAAGTTTTTATTCGCTTTAGGATCGAAATCGATTTTAATAAAAAGTGATCAATGGAAGCTTATAAGATAATTTATTACACTATGTCAAAAGGTTACTTCGTTAGCTCAAAGACGGTATCTGCATAGGAAAATCTCTATTAATTCAAGACATCGTCGATCGGGTTCAACTATAAACTGTAGAGATCCCCATGCCCCTCCCAGGGTTGACTGACAAAATAGTCAGTCAGAGAAATATTATTTAACATACTTTACATCAAAGTTCTCCAACTATTTTATAGATTACATTCTGCTTAATTCGGAGATATGGAGATTAATCGCAATAAATGTCTGAAACGATTTGATTTCGTTGATTTTTTTTCCTATGTTGAAGATAATACTCTCCGATTTGAGGTTAATATTAAAATTATCTTTAAGAGATATAACAAAGTTTGAAGATTTGTTAGTAGAGTTTTGAAATGAAAACAAATATGGTATCGCTTTCATTTGTCATTTATAAAAAGGATATCCGTAGATTTATCCTAACGAAATACATACAGTGAAAGAGTCAAGCTGAAGAATTTTTTACAAATTTTAGAAGACATGTTTAGAGACGTTTATGCTGTACCAGATATCTTTCAAGTTAGAAGCCAAACTAACTTATTATTGGCCCTTTGCATTTCAAATCGACCGGGACATGATTTTAGATTTCAGTGTAACTTTAATATGTTCAACCGATTTTGATTAAATTTGGTACAGTGCTTAGGAATAATAAAAAACTTATGAATACCAAATTTAAACAAAATCAGTTGATTATATAATATAGCTCCTCTAGGGCAGATCATCGTATATTGCAAAGGTCCGCCAACATCGATGTTTCTCCAGCACTACTCTATACATTTAAAGAAATTTCAATCACCCTGTAAAGTGTTTGGCGCTATAAAAATTGACTTCACAAGATATTCTGAAATTCTAAAACCTTTAGGCCATGTAACGTTTTGAAACACCTGAAGAATTGCTGGCTTTATTCTGCACAGTCCTCAAAGTTCAAGCTGAGCTAGCCATAGTTAGTATTTTTTATACATCATCTACAATTAGAGCCATTTATACACTAACAAAATGTTGCAAAGTTTTGTCACTTGAAATAAATAGAAAGCTTATAATTCATAACTGGTTCAAGTGCATTCATTAAGTAGTAGCAGTTTTTGATTTGAAGTATTTATTATTTGATTTTTCATATTTTATTATTGCTATTTATTTTATTATTATATTATATATAGTATAACCTAAATTTTTTAAGATACTCAGTATTTTAGTATAACAATTTATCAGAATTGTCAAAATGTCTTACTCTACGAGAAATTCAATTTAATTCAAATTTGGCGCATATACTCGTTGCATTCAGTTCTTAGTTAGAATTTTATTATATTAGATTATTATGATCAATGATATATCATTATTAACTGAAGAGACAAAGATGATAACATAAAACGTTACACAGAATCTATAGCCGATATCTATGAAGATTTGAATTGTATCTAAATAAAATTAAGATTGTCAAAATGTGAGAAATTCAATTTAATTCAAATTTGGCGAATATATTCTATGGCGTCCCAAAATAGATCGACTGTTTTTAGGGATTATATTTTTAGGCATGTAATTTGGTGGGAATTTCAATTCCCTTAGCCCATCATCTGGAAGAGATGAAATTTATACATTTTTCGTTATATCTGTAGAAGTCTTTCGATTAAGAGTTTCGACTTAACGAATTTTATAGAGTATTCACAAGAAACTCCAGAATAATGCGGTTATTGCTTGAAACTCCAAGAGAATTCTAACGCTTCAAAATTTCTTTACAGCACTGAGCCTGTAATCAGATAAGATTTCGTTAGCGTTAGATTATTATGATCAATGATATATCATTATTAACTGCAGAGACAAAGATTATAATATAAAACGTCATACAGACTCTATAGACGAAATCTTTGGAGATTTCAATTGTATCTAAAGTAAAATTAAGATTGTCAAAATGCCGAACTCTACGAGAAATTCAATTTAATTCAAATTTGGCCAAAATATTCTATAGCTCTCATTGTAAAATCGCGCTTTATGTTTCGTCATCTTATGTTTTATTGCTCTTTACTGCCCGTTTCGTTTGTACAATATCATTGTGAACTCTTTCTGGGTTTCTTTATTTTCCTGTTATTTTTTATGATTATTTATTTAACACTTTGGCGGTGTTTTTTTTTTTGTTTTTTCATTATTTTTTTAAGCATCCAGCAATGAGCAGTTGAATTTGCATATTTTTTTTTTAGAGATTTGCTGGGATTTGGCTTGGCAACTATTTTTTTTTCGTCGCTTGTCTTACAGAATTTACAGAAGGTGTCTATAGAGATTGGGTTTCGGTCAAGTCATCATTTTAGACGTTTTCCTGCTCAATTGTCCAAGACGTACAATAATAAATAGTATGTATGTGTGTGTGTCTATGTATGTATGTACATATGTGGCCGAGAATGACAAACAAAAAGGGCAAAGAACAAAAACAATCATAATCATGCATAAGTTAAATAATGAACAAGAAGAAGAAGAAGCAGCAGCAGCAGCAACAGCCAAATTATAACAACAACACGAAAGCGACATTTTTTTTGAATAGGGTGAAAAAAGAAGGAAAAATAAAAATAATAACTAAGCCAAACCAAAACAACAAAACCAACGACAAATGCTGCTCAATCATAATTGAAAAAATGCACGGCAACGGCAAAAAGAAAGAAAAAGAATTGAAAAAACCAAAAACAACAACTATAATATAAACGCAGACAGCGAGCTAGAAAAAAAAACAGCATGCATCTGCCACACAAATACCAGCACACCAGAACACACACACACACACACACAGCGCAGCACATTTTAAAGGAATTTTATTTTCAAACGCAAACAATAACAATGCATACACACACGCACACATAGACAAAGCGCATTACGCGCCAAACGCAATTGCAACTGCAACAAAATGGCAATGAAACAGCAACACTTCAGTGCACAACGGGGTGGAACAGAGATAGGAAAACGACGCGATGTTGGCTATGACGCTGACGTTGACAGCGACTGCAACTGCGGCAGCAAAGTGAACAAAGTACCCGACATGAGTGGGTCGAGGACGTCGCTGTCGCCATCAGCGCTGTCGCCGCTTTTGTTGTCGCGTCATTCTGCTTGCTGCGTGTTATTCGTCCTCCCTTGCAGTCTGACCACAGGCACAGTGGTTTAAATATAAGCATAACAATAACAAAATAAAATAATACTTTGAGTTTTCGATGCGTTTTAGTTAAAATAAGCTTTGAGATCAAGATAGATTCGCTTACCATAAAAATCTGGACAAGCGTATGATAAACAGAATGATTTATTTTTAAACAGCTTTATTATAAAAGCTTATTTAAGCTATAGCGAAATTAATTTAGATAAAATATTAGCTATTTAAAATTCGTCAAATTGCCAAAAATAATAATATTAAAAATGATCTTTAAGTTACCAAATCATTATTAAACTAGGTCCTTGCATAGTATTGCAAATGTTAAGCGGGTAAGAACCTCAGAATTGAACAAAAAATCTTTCACGGCTCACGGCGATTCTTTGGGTTATTCTAAGCAACTTTGCCCAAGAAATTATGGGTCTAAAATGTATATGGAGACTGCCACTTTTTATACCCTGTACCGTATGGTACCAAGGGTATATTAAGTTTTTGCAAGCCGAAAATGTATGTAACATATAGAAGGAGATGTCGGAGACACCCCAAAGTTACCTAAAATATGATCAGGGTGAACAGAGAAGTCGATACACACATGTCCGTCTGTCCGTCCGTCTGTCCGTGTGAACGCCTAGATCTCAGAGATGGTAAGAGCTAGAGTTACCAAACTTTCACATTAGATCCCATATTAATCCATAGGAGACAAGTTTATTTTATTATTTTGATATGGAGGATAAATTATATAGCTCCCATGGGGGTGTTTGAGACGACCTTGACAAAAAAAAGCGTTTTAGATGAATAATTCGTTTGTTTATGAAGATATCGTAACCCAATTTGGTATTCGAAATTTAAATTAAATTGAATTTCTCACATTTTGACAATCTTAATTTTATTTAGATTCAATTGAAATCTTCATAGATATCGGCTATAGATTCTGTGTAACGTTTTATGTTATCATCTTTGTCTCTTCAGTTAATAATGATATATCATTGATCATAATAATCTAATATAATAAAATTCTAACTACGAACTGAATGCTACGAGTATATGCGCCAAATTTGAATTAAATTGAATTTCTCGTAGAGTAAGACATTTTGACAATTCTAATAAAATACTAAAAATGAACGAATAAATACTGCAAGTCAAAAACTGCTACTACTTAAAGAAAGCACTTGAACCAGTTATGAATTATAAGCTTTCTATTTATTTCAAGTGACAAAACTTTGCAACATTTTGTTAGTGTATAAATGGCCCTAATTGTAGATGATGTATAAAAAATACTAACTATGGCTAGCTCTGCTTGAACTTTGAGGACTGTGCAGAATAAAACAAGCAATTTTTCAGGTGTTTCCAAACGTTATTTGACCTAAAGGTTTTAGAATTTCAGAATATCTTCTGAAGTCAATTTGATTAGAGCCAAAGATTTTACAGGGTGATTGAAATTTCTTTAATTTTATGAAGTAGTACTGGAGAAACATCGATGTTGGCGAGCCTTTGCAATATACGATGATCTGCTCTATAGGAGCTATATGATATAGTCAACTGATTTTGTTCAAATTTGGTATTCGTAAGTTTTTTATATGTAGTTCCTAAGCACTGTATTAAATCTAATCAAAATCGGTTGACTATATCATATAGCTCCCATAGGACCAATCGGTCCAAAAAAAACGTTTTATATAAACAATTCGATGTGTTTGGATTGTTTGTAAAGATATTTGAAATAAACTTGGCATTCAGATCTTTTTTATGGTATTTAAGCACTGCGTACAATTTTATTGAAATCGGTTGACTATATCATATAGCTCCCATAGGAACGATCGATCAAAAAAAAAATTTTTGCTTAAAAATTCTTCTGTTTTTGGTTTTTTGTGAAGAAATCGGACTTTATTACAAGCTAGTGGTACAGGGTATCCTAAAGTCGTCCGCGCCCGACTTTACGTACGCCATTTTCTAAAATAGTTTTTTTTTTCGAATTATTTGAATATTGACTTGGACATTGCATTCACAAGGCAAAAAAACGTTATGCCTGCTCTAGTTAAATGTATATTTAAGGGTTTTTGGGGTCTAGGAATCCATTTTTGACATTTATTTTTTACTTTGAGCACCGCCAGAGGGCACTTTAGTGAATTTTTTTACATTTTATTTTATTTTTTTAAATTGACAAAATGTTAAAAAATTGAGGAATATTTCACTTTTTCATAATACTCAAACACTGGAATATATATCTGGAATCATATATCTTTCATTGGACTGATCGGCCAAAAAACGTTTTTTGAACAAAATTCGTTGTGCTTTGTTTTTTTTTTAAGAGATTGAAACCAAATTTGGAATTTAGAAGTTTTTTAGAGTACCCAAGCGGTTAATTATATCATATAGCTGCCATAGGTCATATCGGCTAAAAATACGTTTTTTTAACAAAGTTCGTTTTATTTCGATAGTTTATAAAGATATCGTAACGAAAGTTGGCATCTATTTTAGAGTTTCCAGGGACTCTACAAAATATCATCAAAATTTATTATTATTATATGCTCTTAAGGCTAGATCGGGTTATACATATAATAAAGACCATCAATTCTGTTTTATCACCATTTCAATCAATTTAGCACGATTAAAAAAAATATATTGAAATTTTAAATAAAATTATAAATCTTTAAGCAATTAAATCGTATTATAATGCATATCTGTTTCGAGGTTTTTACAGAATTAGTCGTACTTTTTGGATCGCAATCAATCGTATCGCTCTTCTTATTTATAACAAAAAAAAATCGATTATTTTATTCTGTTTGCAAATTGCTGGAGTACACAGTAGAAAGTGCATAGAATCAGAAACAATTTAACCTTATATGGGCGTTAGAGGTAGGCGTGGTCCGATCAATCTGAAATTTTTCATTTTTTTAAATATATTTATTTGCAATGAATTGTACAAAATTTCAAATCTCTAACTTAATTTTTCGAATTTATTCCCAAAAAAAATGCGAAATAAATCAATGTGGATAGTCCATACCATTATATTTGTTATATTCTATAGATGCCTTAGTCAGGGTCTGTCAGTACGGGTAAGCAAAAAAGACTTTAAATAAACTCTTTTATAAAAGTCTTTGCCAATTTGCTTTGTAAAGATGTATTTATTTGCAATGGACTACCAAGGACCAAAAAAATCGAATAATCCAGGCAAAAAAGAATATGCAATATGGCGGGTTAGCTATTCATAATATATTTTATATAGTTAAAAAATTCAATTAAAAAATTAAATTTTAGATTGCTTGAAATCTGTTTACCACAGAGAAGACATAGAATTGTCCTCTGTAGACAATTTCAATTACATTTACAATTATATTATTAAAAAAACCTACTGGTTTTAAGATATTTGCTAATCTTTTAAAAAACAACAAAACAATTTCCATTTTTGAACTTCGAGCGATAATTGTAATTGAACCCATTGACATATGACCTAGATTTAGGTTAAATTTGCTTTATTTTATAGATAATTTTATTGCAAACTATTTCGATTAAAAAACTAGAGTCGTAAGTTTGATAGGAAAAGAGATATCATGCAAAAACCGTACAGTCTGCCTTTACTATTTATATACATACATACACTGAGAAAAAAAATCAAGTATTCCGTACTTAAAAAGCCACTTCTGGAACTTTATATCCAGTCAAGTACGGATTTGCTTAAATGAAGAACTGAAAACTCAGATTAAGTATAATTCTTTTAAGTACGAAATACTTTTATTAAGAATGAATAAATTTGAAAATAGCACGAAATTCGTGCTTAATTCAAGATCACTTTCAAACTTATTTCCATATCTTGAAGGAAGTATTTGAGATCTTAGTTCATGTATGTTTTGGACATGAATTAAGCTGTTTAAGTAACTTAAAATGAATGTAAAATATCTTAAAGCAGAAATGTGAATCTGGATTTAAGAACGATGCCATCTTGTTCCCTGCGTAAGGATGAGTTACTCCAAACAGAAGATTAATAGACAAGACGAAAGTTTAAAATTTTTATGAATCTGATAGATATAAAAAATAAATTATGCAAAAAAAAAAACAGTTCTTAAGACGACTTTTAATTGGTTTTTTTTTTGGACGTGAAAAAGGAAATAAAAACATGACAAATATATTGCCGATTTATTCAAGCTAGTAATGCTACCTCTTGGAAATTATTTATTTATTTATATAATTATAAAATGAATTTAATTCTATATGTGCATTGCTTCAATTACATTTATTTTTTGAAAGATGGCCTAATTTATTAGTGTTATATTTTTTTGTTTTAGTGTTTGTGATGAGCTTTTAAAAAAATTTAAATACATTTTAGTTTTGATTCCTTAAAAAAGGATGCAGTCCGATTCGTTTTGAACAAATGTTAAAATTATACCTTATGTCTTGTAATTTTTGTTAAATACCATCCAAAACATCCAAATTATACGTTTTCCGCCAAGTTTAGTGTTCTTTGATCCCATTTTATATGTACATGATCCTTGGTATACTTATTGATATAAAATGGTTTCCGACTTATACGACCGTGTATTACTATTTGGGTCACCTTTTGGACTCCTTTAAATCCTTTCCAAAAACAAGGAATATTGTTTTATGAAAAATGGACACAAACTGAGGTTCCAAAAATATCCATACTTAAAATTAACGTTCCGCTGCTCATAAGTGAGATATATAAAAAAAAAAATTTTGCACATTTAATAATTTCCATAAGGTACAATACTCAAACCACTCAAAATTAGGCTCATAACAAAAAACGTGCAAAATTGCAGCAATAATTTTTGCACCTTGTTTTTAGCTATCTTGACCCACTGTGCCATGTGTCTGTTGTTGCAGTCGCTGCTGCTGCCGCTGCAGCCGTCGCCCGTTGTGCGTGTCTAATCCCCTACAAAGTTTGTCTGTAGTTTACATTTGCAATGCAGCATGCGGCATGTGCAACACGTTGCCAAACTCAGATACACACACACACCAACACACAAAGATACAAATACAAGCACGTATGCGTGTTGCATACTTAAGTTGCATGCAACACATGCTGTACGCGTATGTGTGTGTGTGAGTGAGTGTCAGCGCTCTAATTTCATTGTAATGACTAAACGTGTTCTCTTTTGATTTTCTCTCGCCTTACTCTTTGCTTATGTCATTCATTGCGGTTTTTCTTGTTTATCACTGTGTTCGCTATACACTGCAGACAAAGCGTAAGAGGTTATGTTAAAGAAATGCAAAAAATTTGGTATCTAAATGCTGTAAAGAATCGCGTAAGATTCAAGATCTTATTCAAGGAGTCTATTTAGCCATGACCTGCCTTATATTCCTTATTTATCACTGTGTTTTATATAGGTATAGACTCCGGAGACAAAGTGTAAAAGGCTACTATAAGGCATCCTGTAAGATCCTAGATACTATAGCATAGGGTGGTAAAAAGAAATCTATTTAACCATGTCCTTCTGGTCACATAACCTGTTTGTCAAAGAGCAACGAACATCAACATGCGTCTGTCCCCTGCAAACAATTTTTCACTACTTACCACTGGAACTTTTACAGTAAGAAGTATCGATATTATTTCGAAGTCAATTACCTCCTTAAATGTATCAATTAAAGTGTATAATAAAGTCGCCATATTTGCATTGTTGCAGCTTAGCACATTTTTCAGCCACATGTTGCAATTTAATAGTTATATCTACAAAACGAATGTTTATTGGCAACAGGTTATATGGTAATATTATAAAACATATATATTATATATCTTTTATGCCATTTTTAGAAAAAAAACTCTCCTCCTTTTAATTTAGTTTTAGTTATACTTTTTGGTTTACATTCAATTTTATAACGAAACGGACGAGTGAAAGTTGCCCGCAAAAGTAGGCAATAAAAAATGAAATGAGAGCGTAACGCTTAAATGGAAAGAGCGAAGAAGAGCGCGTGTACAGTTAATGAGAACTGCTTAATGCCTGGCAACTGGCAGCATTGGCATGACTGTACTTTTGCAAACGCATACATACATATATATTTATGCTCACACACACACACGGACGTACTTACGCCCACAACGATAGAGACACACACACACATGCGCCAACTTTTAATCATTAAAAATTGTAACTGTTATTAATATTTTAGGCTTTATATAAAAGGCGTACACTGAGCAAAAAATAGGGTGACTTTTTTTTAAGGTATGAAAAAGCCGTTTTTTATTTTTAAGTAGTCCACGCAGCTTAGGCGAACAGTATTGAAGTCAGTTAATCTATATCGAGAACTCAGAAAATATATTATATTAGATCATTTAACGATTTAGTTTCTTATATTCATTTCTATTTTACAACTTTGTGGACAGGCAGAATATCTTTCAAAACAGTTTTAAGCAAAAGCTGAACTAAATTCAAATTAATTTATTTTATTAAGTTTGTTTTAGTTCCTATTTTTGATTATCTGTTTTTTTTTTAAGAAAACTTTGTTTAACTTAAACTTCAAGTGTGTTAAAGTCACCTGAAATAATAAAAAAAAATTTCTATCAATCAAATAAATCTTAAAAAAACAAAATCTACAGAAGAAAAAATTCAAAGAGAGCCCATTAATAGATGGAAATCCTGAAATATTTTAAATACATATATCGTAAAAAGTAAATGCGAATAGCATATATGTATTTTGAAGTAAATTTATCGAGTCACTTTTATCGCAAAAACTCTTTAGAAAACTTTGGAAAAAATCAAAGAGAACCCATTAATAGATGGAAATTCTAAAGTGTTTTATATACCTATATCGTAAAAAGAACAATACAATAGAAATCAAGAACGGACCCATACATGTCTTGGTAACTCTAGTTTATTCACAAACAGCTAAGAAGAAATTCCTTTTTTAGATGCTTTGGGCCAAGGGCTTGAAAATTCGAAAAAAAAAATTCGTATAATTTCCGCATATCTTAGAAGATTTCAATCTTGTTTGTGGGTACAAAAAATTATATATGTACAAATATGAGGTTTTCAAAAGTATCGGCAAAAAGGGGGCCACTTTTTTCCCGACCTATTCCGATTTTGATGATTTTTACAATAGTAACCACATCAAATTTTATTCCCGAATTCCCATTATTTATCGAGTTATCGATAACTGAATATTGGGGTTTTTCATTATCAGATTATTTTTTGTTAAGCCATATCTTCGAAATTCAATTAAGAACACCTGTTTTATTTTAAAATATTAATTTTTAAGTTACAATATTTTTAAAGCATTTTTGACTCAAATAACATTTTTGGCGTTAATTTGTTTCAAATGAACTAAAAACTTATCCTAAATAAGCTTAAAACTTTAAATAACATTAAAAAATTCAATTTATGCTGTGAAATTTGAGACAATAAGTTAGAATATTTGTTTTTACATCTTTGAATTTGCGACTTATTATTTAAAAAATAGTATTTATTATTATTATTATTATTATTATTTATTATTTTTTGGCTTTTTAAATTTAAAATGTTGTTAAAAAAATAAAGCAACAGTATTTATATTGATATTTTTTAAAATGCTTGAGAGTACTTCAACGAATATAATAGGCAGAAGCTAAGCCCCTAACGTATCTCTAAATAATTATCAATATATTCGTTAGGTTTTCAAGAACAATCTTTTTTGAATAAGGCAATAGAATAGTCAGCAAAACTTTCAGAATTACTTTGAATACTATTTTTTGTTTTCACTGCAAGGTGTGGCGAAGCCCCTTTATCTTAATTTCCATTTCTCTTTATTATATAAAAAGTTTTTCGTCGTTGACATTTTAATATAAGGATATATATATAATTCGGATCATATAGCGATCGTAAGAAGAAGCGGGGGTTGGCGAGCGCAGCTGGTAGCGGCAGAGCCCCATAGTTTTTTATATATTAATGCATAGAATAGTCAACAAAAATGTATTTTCACATCTTCGAATTTCTGAATTATTTTGTAGAATAAAGTATATTTATTTGACTGAAAACACAGGTGTACATATACCGGAGTCATGTCACTTGTTGGAAGGGATATATTTCGTAATTCCCAATAGCTATAACTTTGCGAAAAAATTCCTAATTGATCTCTTTATCAAAGGGTAAAAGTGGTACTAAATTATGTAACTGGAGGACAAAAAATTTTCACCTTGCGCGCAACCCCCAAAAGTAAATAAAAAACGGTTTTCGAACACATTACTTCAAATATCTCAAAATTCTGGCCCCGGATTCGAATTATAGATTACTTCGGAGCCAAATCTTTGCTTTACAAGAACTATACCATGTTGACCATTGCATTTTTTTTTGTCTAAAAACGGGTTCTAATAAAGCTCCCAGCTTAAAACAAATAATTTTCTATATATTTCCTGATATATGTATATAAGGGTGGTTCAATTTCTTTCGGTATAAAAGCTCACGGCGACCTTAATTCTTTGGGCAAGTTTGCGCAAGAAACTATGGATCTAAAATGAATTTCGAGTCTGCAACTTTTTCAAAATAGGTTTTTTTTTTTAAATATTGCAAAATCGACTTAGACATTGTATTGAAATGGCGAAAAAATGTGATTTTTTTCCTCCATTCCTTTAGCCAAATATTTATTTATTGGTTTTGGAGGCCGAGGAATCAATTTTTGACATTTATTTTTATTATCATTATATTTTTATCGAGCCCCAGAGTTCGCTCTAGTGTATTTTTTTCTCATTTTTTTAAATTGACAAAATGTGGCGAAAATTGACGAATATTTAATTTTTTCATAATACTCAAGCACTTTACCACATTTTATGAAAAATTTTGTACTATATTACGTATATTTTTACTATATTTTTGTATCTCCTATAGGACCGATCGGCCCAAAAACGTTTTTTGAACAAAATTCGTTGTGTTTCGTTTGATTGTAAACAGATTAGAACCAAATTTAGAATTTAAAGTTTTTGAGAGCATTGTACCAAATTTGATCGGAATCGGTTGACTATATCATATGGCTCTAGGACCAATCGTTTTTTGAACAAAATTCGTTTTGTTTTGTTTCTTTATAAAGGTAATACCATATCATATTTTTTACTTTAAAATCCAAAAAAAAGACATTTATTTATTTTTTACTAAATATATAAAATATATATTGCAAAAATATTATTAAATAAATTTGCTAAAAATTACTAAATATTAATAAAAATAAATTAAAATAAACCAACAAGCCATTGGGAAAATGTCTCTAAGTACAAAATTACTTTTCTCCGTATATTTATCACATTAGGATTTTTTTCAAACCTAATGTAATGTAATAATGGTTTCTAGTAAATATGTTTCCTTGAGCTCCTAGTTGAAGCATAGGGCCTTAGGGTTTCTATTATAAGCTTGTTTAATTCTAGAACTTGGCTGGGTTCTGGCATATCTTATTTTCGTCAACTTATTTCTTTACCTAAGAAAGCTAGCAGGGGGCAGATACCCATTTCTTGTTATGTTCTCAAACTTGAAAATCTGTACAAACTCTGTTCGAATAGGTGCATATAACAGCTTAAGCGTTTTATACATATTTTTAAAAAAAAATATTTTTTTTTAAATTAATATTATTATTTTTTAAATTATTATATTAAATCAATTCCATTCTGACCATATGACTGAACCCTTTGCTTACGTCTATTTTTATTGCAGCATCTTTTCGCTCAGTGTACACACACATGAGCAACTAACCATGTCCAGGCTTAAGTGTGAGTGTATGTAATTTTATATAGTATGTATAAATACATACAGATACATGCACATACACACACGCACACACATGCACACATTTAAGGGCAGACATAAAGCTTAATTGCAAGCCATCGTGACCGTCGTCGTTGGCTGACTCTAACATATCCAAGCGCCAATTTAAATTTAATATCGACACACACACATGCACACACACACACACACACACGGACAAACGAAACCCCAAGCACTCAGACCAATGGGCAAACAACCACCATTACACACACTCACACTCGCACACACACACGCACGGATACAAATGAAGAGTAAAAGATACAGATACGCACCTATACGATGAAAACTGGCCGCTTCGACTGTCGTGTGTTTTATCGTTGCTGCTTTCTCGTTTCTCTCGTAAATCTATTTGGCACATTCATGCATAAAGTATTTAGTATCTTTGAGATACCTATTTAACCGCATGGTAACTACACACACACACACACCGACACTCACACCGACACACACACACACACATGGACACGGACTCCCAGTTGCCACGGCAGCCAACCAAATGCGCGCGAACAAACTTCGCGATAGGAACACCATTTAGTTTGGGGTGTGGGGGTGGGGGTTCCATCAAATGGAATTTCCAATGTTTGTTTGTATATGCAGCAGTCCGTGTATCTGTGTGTGTGAGTTCATTTAAATAAATTAATTTTGAAACGTAAAGCAAACGCCACAACAAATACAATTTAAACTACTACACACACACTCACTCACACACACACTCACACACACGTCGCGTCCGTCGTCCATCCAAAGTAAACAGTAACCACAGCAATTACAAAGCAAAGCAGAACGGTTCCTAGCCTAACCCTAAGGGTTTTGGTCCTTGGTCCTTGGTCCTAACCCCCCCAGGCCAAGTGAAGCCAGTCCATTAATGATTCAAGAAGACGCCGCCGCCTTACTTAACCTTTGTCCAACTCAAATTGAATATACAAAGTATTATTTGGGATTTTAATTGAATCTGAATCCTGCATGCATGCACTTGTTATCCTTGTAACTAAGATACAAACAGATTTTGCAACACTGGACAGAATAAGATGCTTATTACACTAGTTTATAAGGAAAAATATCTGAAGAAATTAGAAAATAAAAATTAAATTAAATAAAAATCATTTTTTGGATTTTAATTGTAACTTATGTAAGTTAAAAATGACTTTCCAACACTGAACTCAAGACTTATATGCGATATGGGATATATAGGGTAACTTTTTTTTAAAGCTAAAGCGGAAAAAAGTTGATAGTAAATGCATTTTTAGAAAGAATTTAAAAATATTGTGAAAAAAATTTCTTCATTATATTCCTCAACGCCTAGATCTCAGAGATGGTAAAAGCTAGAGTAACCAAACTTTCACATTAGATCCCATATTATTCCATAGGAGAAAGTTTATTTTTTTTTTTTGATATCGGGTTTAAATTATATAGCTCACATAGGGGTGTTTCAAACGACCTCGAAAAAACTAAAGTTTTAGATGGATAACTCATTTATTTATGAAGATATCATAACCAAATTTGGCACTGTACCAGATTTGATCAAAATCGGTTAACTATATCATATAGCTCCAATAGGACCATCAGCCAAAATAACTTTTTTTATAACAAAATTTGCTAAATTTCCTTTTTTAATGAAGATATCGTAACCAGATTTTGCGCTTTGAAGTTTTTTAGAGTACTTCAGCAATGTACCAAATTTGCATGAATCGGTTGACTATATTATTATATAGCTCCTATAGGGCAGATCTTCCAAAAAATCGATTTTTTAACAAAATTTGTTGTGTTTCGTTTGTTTGTTAAAATATTGGGACCATCAAATTTGGTCCCAATATCTTAACAAACAAACGAAACACAACAAATTTTGTGCAAAAATCGATTTTTTGGAAGATCGGTCCTATGGGAGCTATATGATATAGTCAACCGATTTTGTTCAAATTTGGCACATTGCTTAAGTGCTCTAAAAAATTTCCAAACGCCAAATCTGGTTACGATATCTTTATTAAAAAACGAAATATAGACAATTTTGCCTTAAAATTGGTACCCGATTTTGTTCAAATTTGGCACGTGGCCAGTGCTCTAAAAAATTTCCAAACGCCAAATCTGGTTACGATATCTTTATTAAAAAACGAAATGTAGACAATTTTGCCTACAAAAATTGGTACCATACGGTACAGGGTATAAAAATACATTTATAAGAATCCTATATTCGAGTCGTAAGCGTTTTTTGCTCGCACTCCTACTGTATATATTATATTAGATTTAGTGTAAATCTATTGTAAACAAATACCATTCGCTTAATTTTTTTTTTTTTAACATTACAGTCTAAGACGTGTCTTGCTCCGGCTCGATTTTTTCTTTTAAGCGATAAAATTAATTTTAATACTTAATAAATATACCAAAAATTTATTGATTTTTAAAAATCTTTTTTTGCGACTTCTTTTAAAATAGATACTAATATTTTGGAACCATGGAAAGCTTTCCAGTTTCATGATTAAGTAAATTTTGTTGTTTTGAGCGATAAAATTTATTTTAATTTTGAAAAAAATACCAATAATCTCCTAATTTTTTTTTAAATCTTTTTTGCGCCTCCTTAAAAAAAAGTACTAACATTTTAGACGCAAGGAAATTTTAATTAATATTCCTTTAAAAAATTTTGAACTTTTTGGATCCAAGGAAATTTTTCCAGTTTCATGATAAAGACGATTTTAAATTGTGAGCTATAAAATTTATTTTAATTTTGAAAAAAAAATTTTTTTGTTTTTACGACTTATTTTCAAATAAATCAAATATTTTGGGCTTAAAGAAATTTTTCGTTTTTTGAGCGACGAAATTTTTGTTTAATTAAAAAAAAATACCAGTAATTTCCCATATTTTTTAAAATCTTTTCTAATACTTCTTTTGACAAAAAAATAGACATTTTGGACACAAGAAAATTTGAATTAAATATTCTTTTAAAAAGATTCGAACTTTTTGAACTCAAGGAAATTTTCGTATAATATTCTTTTAAAAAGATTCTAACTTTTTGGACTAAAGTAAATTTTTCCAGTTTCATGATTGAGAAATTTTTTTGTTTTGAGCGATAAAATTAACTTTAATTCTTTTAAAAATACTAATAAAATCTGGATTTTCCAAACTTTTTTAAGACTTCTTTTGAAAAGCAGTAATATTTTGGAGCCAAGGAAATTTTCGCTAAATATTCTTTTAAAAAAGGTACTAGCATTTTGGACCTAAGGAAATTTTTGTTAAATATTATACAAGTTTTTTGTTTAAAAGATCTTAGATTGTTTAAAGCACTATCCTTCTGTTCGGTTCAGGCCTGAATTAGTCATGAAATCATACCTCAAATTTCAGTCCCAGCCATGAACCTATGCATTTATTTGCCACTGAATTTATGTCCTAGACATTCAGGCCTGAACCTAAGCCATAAGAATCAGCTATGACTATGCAAAGTCATGCCTGAAATCGTGGGTGAATTTTTAAAAAAATTCGAATATGAATTCAGGCCTAAATAACGCCTGATGATAGTTAGAAGTATTCTAAAAAAAAAGCGCTTAAAATGAGAATTTGCGGTGTTTCAAAGTACGCCAAGAGTCATTTTTCTTTTATTAAGAGTAAAATTTGTGTTTCAAGAGCACCTTTTCTTAAACTGGGAATTTTAAAATTATATTAATTTAATGCTCAAAAAGCATTTCGTTATCATCAGGATCTGAACAATTAGAAGCTTTTTCTATAGACATGTCCTTAAAGCGATCATGACATAAAGAGCAAAAGTTCAATTTTTGTATGATAGCTATAAGAAACATGGGAGAAATTTTGTTTAAAAAATACACAAATGTGTAGACTAATTTGGACACATAAAATTATACTTTTTTTTTTTTTAAATATCTCTATCAAATTTGTAAGAGTTGTTTTGTTTTTTGGACTAAATATTTGTGTAAAGTTTGATCAAAATTGGTTCACTATTTCATATATCTACCAAACAAAAATGGAACAAGTCTTTGGCGGCATTCTATTATTAATTCTATGAAAAAAAACTTGAAAAAAAAAATTTCAGAAATATCTCTTTGTCATGTTTACCGGCGCATGAAATTTTTTTGAAATCAGTAGTATCTTGAAAAAATCGTATTAGGCGGCGCTACTGATCTTAACCTCAAAATTATATACGAAATAAAAAGCAAAACGAAAAAATTTTTTTAAATATCTCTATCAAATTTTTAAGAGCTGTTTTGTTTTTTGGACTAAATATTTGTGGAAAGTTTGATAAAAATTGGTTCACTATTTCATATTGCTACCATACAAAATTGAACCAGTCTTTGACGGTATTCTATTTGCTTTATGCTATGTAAGAATATGAAAAAACTTGAAAAAAAAATTCAGAAATATCTTTGTCATGTTTAAAATTTTTTTGAAATCCGTAGCGTTTTGAAAAATATTTTTAGCATGAAAAAATCGTATTCTCAGTGATCTTAACCTCAAAATTATATATTATACATAAAAACAAATAAATATCTTATTCAAATTTGTAACAATTATATTTTGTTTTAGACTAAATACTTGTGTGAATTTTGATAAAAATTGGTTCATTAATTCATATAGCTATCATACAAATATTGAACCAGTGTTTTCGCGCACTTCTTTGTGGCAACTTTATTCGATTATGGATGCCTGCGACTTCCATACAATTTATGGATCTATAATAGGCATCAAAATGGAACACATGGGCCTTAGTAGTCTATGACCTGTGCTTAGCAGTCAAATTAACCTAACCTAAGCTATATCCCGAGCCAAGAATTTGAAAGAAAAATAAAATTATGAATTTTGTCCGGACCCGAAAGCCTGAAAGATTTCGCTTGTCAACAAAACTAGCTGTAGGAATAGTATTTTTTATTGTATTTTTGAACGGTTCGAATTGGACTATATATTTCCTAGAGTTCCTAGGTGGAACATAGGGCCACAACGAATTTATTCCATTCGTCTCTGTTTTGTGTCAGTCTCTGTACTTCATTCCAGCTAAAACGCGGGTTTCCGATTCTAGCTGTCGCCTCCAGGTGTTCGCTGGCTTTCGTCGTGTACAGCTTCCTTGGGGGTTCCTGTCAATCGCTGTTCTTTTAAGATCACCTTTTCCGATCCAGCTCCGTTTCCTTCTTCAAATCTCTAATTGTACCGGCTTTTAATATTGATTTGTGATATTTCGATTAAAAAAGCTATCGATATATTGCTACTCAAAAACTGCTTTAAAGCGATTTCTTGTAGGCAATGAAAATTATTTTTTGAGCAACTTTAAAGTCAAAAGACTCAACCACTTTGATACTTTTCAGCTCCTTCCACAATTATCAGCAGTCCCCCACCCCGCTCCCAGTAAAGTGCCCCAACCTTATTCCCCCTCATACCTAACAAGCATCATTGGCCACTTGCAAAGCGGAAATTACGCAACTCCTGCCACCAAAATCTTGTCACACACACACACACACACACACACACCGATAGATATAACATGCATGTAGTTTTCATAATGGCCGCAACATGCGTTCGCCCCCCGCTTCAAAACTCAAACTTTCAATCCCGTTACAATTCCCATTCCCAAGGTACTACAACAAATACGAAATACGAAAATACAACAACACGACAAAAGCTCAAAGCATTGCGTCCACTTTCACTTTCACAAACACACACACACACAGATACACACACATACACGCATACACACTGTCAAACTCGCAAAGGGATAATTTACGAAATTTGAATCTTAGAAAATGCTAAAAGCCCTGTCCATGTGTGTGTGTGTTGGCGAGTGTGTGTGTGTAACTGCGCATGTATTTCAAAATTGCAAAATGTCTACATGGACATTCAAGTCAAAGCCATCGCCAACGTCCGCAGCGCTCGTTTGTATGCCCGCTGGCAACTCCTACACACACACACACACATACTAATGCAGCAATAGACCAACTCACACACACATAAGGGCTAGCTTGTGTTTGTAGAGTGCCACATACATCTTACGTCCTTGCTCAAGCTCATTTGTGCGCCAAGTCTGACAGACATAGTCGCACACACACACACACATACACTTTTCCAGTCAGTCTAACACACACACACACACACAGGCTCACTCACATGCATACATTTTAGAAAATATGCATACGTAACAGCAGCACATTTGGCTTCCTGTCTCTGCTCTGTCCAAAATAAAAAAAAATACAAATTCAACAACATGGATGCTGCAGTGCGTCCAATACCGACTATGGAATACACTCACTACGCTGAAGCTGCTGTCGTAGCTGGCAAGGACTTACATGAACATGAGCCAAATAGAAATTGACCCGTGCTCCATTTTGGACTAGCCACTGGTTAGTATTTGGTTAGAGCATTTAAGTTGGGGTGCTCTTGAGGTGCTGATGTCTCCGATGGTTATCCTGTCATCGGCAGACTCAACACTCAACTATTCCACGTGATGCAACCAGGTGACCTAAGCAACCTTGGTAAAGATACGTTAACCAACACGTGTGGAAGTCTTGGTCAGGGTCATGGCTAACAAGAGAGGGAGCTCTCATTTTTTAGTCCATTCCAACATACTTGGTCTAGGGGCTAAAGAGAGTACGCATTAAAAGGCGTTGATGACGGTAATCTTTACGTAATTCAGGTTAGGTGCAGCTGCAAGCAGGTGTCTGTCTCGAATTGAACGGCTCGCTCTTAAAACATGTTGTGTGTACCGTCCTTGGCCTTAGCACCCATCGACTTAAGCACCAATCGATGTACAAGCACGGAAAGTAACAACAATGGAAACACTGCTCCAAGAGGTTACCGTCTTAATACTTAATAGCTTCGGCAGCTGGCACAAGGATTTTGGAGGTCTTCACCATGAATGAAACCAACACCATCCAAAGGCATCGACCTCAAAGATGAGGCCCTATGCTCCACTGGGAGTCCAGGATGACAGAAGAAGATTCGTCTACACTATTCACCACTGAAATCCTATTTTAGGGAATCGTGATTGGAAATTCGGCCTTGTTCAAAGGGACTGCTTTAACTCCTTCACGAACGGCTTCAAGCTCAACCAGCATGTTCGGCGGAAGTCTACTCCGAGGAACTAAATATTCGGCAGTCTTTCGGACTTCCGGACCACTGCAGTGCTTTTCAAGCAGAGATCCTTGTCATTAACGAGGCTTTGATCTGTTTGCGCAACATCGGCCTGAATATCGGTGCGATAAACATATTTTCCGTTAGCCAGGCAGCCATAAAGTCACTTCGAGCACTATCCTCCAACTGGATGACAGTCAACAACTGTCGCAAATCTATTAAGGAATGGGCTGCCACAGCAGTTTGTAATTAGCCTCATTTGGGTGCCAGGATAGAAAAATATTGGACGCAACGAAATAGCAGATGAATTGGCCAGACAGGGAACGACCTCTACCCTCCTACCGGTTAAGGAGGATATTCGTATGCCTATCGCCACTTTCAAGCTACAAACAAGCGAGAAATGTAGCTCTCATGCACAAAGGCTGTGGTATAAGACACCCCACTGCAGATATAGCCAAAAATTGACCCAAGAAGATCTATAAGACTTTGCGGACTCAAACGGTTGCAGTGTTTGGCAGTTGTCAGAGCGATCATAGGACACTGGCTTGTCGGAACTCATGCGACCAAAATGAATGTTCCGAGCCATGACTTGTGCAGAAGCTGCAAAGACGAGGAAGAGGTTGAATCCGTAGAACACTATCCGCTATGCGGAGCCTATAATGTCCCGTCAGAAGGCCCGTCAGGATTCTTACGGTGTACTTCCCGTGAGTTATCATGACTTTGAACCTCTTACGGTTTTAGTTGAAGAAGTGGATTTTCGACTGTTTAAGTCGGTTTCGGAGGCGTTCCCTGGTTGCTGGTTGCAAGTGCCGGGTGTGGGTTAGCTCCCACTACACGGCCTCCTGAGCCCTGATTATTCCCGTGCAATCTCCTGTTAGGAGCTCTTTTTGATGGTCTCACCAGTGATAGCCGCTCTCTGTCTTGGTGACGTTCCTCAAACTGTCTCGTAATAGTTCCCGCATTGATATCCTGCGGTGCTTTTAATGCTGTATTTTTCTTACTCATATACCCCACGAATTGCGGAGAAATATGCAGTCCACCCGGGCAGAGATCTGCAGTAGCCGGGTAAGGCTCACCAGACTAGGCGGTCGCCACTTGCCTAGACTCTCCGTCAGCGACTAACCCATCCAAGCTGACTCTTGGCACGGGTCGCATGACATCTTAGTCCGATCCGGAAATGTGGAATTTTTTAGGAGTTTCCATATCATCCAGCCCCCTTAGCAGTAATAAGGACTCACTAAGTGTCTGTTTCCAGCCGCCCTAGCGTGAAGAGTGTAGTCGCACTTTCGAGCCAGCAATAGTTACGGCACGCCCATGTTAATCCCCCTGTTGCGGGACTCGGTAGGCAGTCGCTCATCTGTGAATTTACGGAAACCACATTTCACAAAAAAGAGCAGGAAATGTGGATTAAACGAAAGAGAAAATCAATTCGGCTCTTTTTCGACCAACATCTGCTGATCCACGAATTGGAGTTGACCGATCCTACGTATATTGGGTACTAAAAATGTTATTAGAAGATTCGGATGCCGAAGCTGCCATTGACGATTGTTGTAGTCCATATATAAAGGCATGTAGGGTTAATTGTGAATAGGAGGGCATGTCGGCTCAGATCGAGATGCTCCTGATGCCGTGTGATCTATCCAACTCTCTCGATTAAAAATAGGAAGAAAGTTTAAATAGGGGGAAGGTTGGGTAATGTAATTGGGTGCGATGTCTAATGGGCGTTAACCAAGGCGGCCTACTACCTACTTGCTTCCCCCTGAAGAGAGTCAGGTACGCTATGGATTACCCAAGTCTTTGAAGAAAGAATTTTCACTCCCCACAAATACGAAAACTCGTTTTTAGACCCATTGACTATACCACTTCCAAAAAAGCTGAAGAGAATGTTTAATGAGGTGGCTATTTTTGCAAATATCTGATGATTTTAATAACCCCGCTGCCAAAAAGTTTTTTTGTACCTGATCCATCAAATAATTTTGGATCGTCTTTAAATTTTATTAAATTTCTGCAATACCAGCGGCGGCCACCCCGATGTAAAGTCCTTCACTATCATCCATAATTGGAATCAACTCGATTAATCAAAAAATGCTTCCAAAATTTCTCGCACATTATATACTCCTTATATCTACTTAGTTAGAGTATCAATAAAAAAAAGCCTCCCAGCAGTGTTTGCTCCCAGCTGCCTGCTTCTTCTTCTTCTACTACTTATTCTGCTTCTTCTGCTGCTGCTGCTTCTATGCAGCCCGCCCCCCCACTACCGACGCCTGTTTTGAATGTGTGACAGCCGGCCGTTTGTTGTGGCCCCTGTTACGTGCCCCACCCCCTCTCATCTGACGCCCACACGCACACACACATCAGCAACTACTATAAGAAGCCACACACATGCACACTTTAACTTTTGCATAGAGTAAGTTTGTATGTGTGTGTGTGTGAGTTTGCTTGCCCAATTTTCATTTTCATGTCGCTTTCTAAAATGTAAAATCATCATAAGTGGACCAGTGCGAGTTCTATGTGTGGGTCCAAAAAGGACTAACAGCATTACGCACACACACACAAGCACACGCACACAGACACCCACACACATGTGTATGTAGTAAAAGCAAACAAGTGAGAGAAAGAGAGCCAGCCTGAACGTTCCGGGCATTGTGCGTAGTGGCGCAAGTGTTGTGAATGGACAGGACATGGTGTATTCGATAGCCAGGACGACTCACGACTCATGCAAGTTTTCTGGTCGACGTTGGAATGAAAAGTGACAGTGGGGGGTGGGCGCTGGTGGGGGCATTGGGGTAAGCATACGAACGGATTTTACAATGTGCCGCCAAGTAACAACGAAGTGTGCGTGTGTGTGCGAGGGTGGCTCGATAAATAGCTAGTGAATAGTAATTATATGTGACCTGGTAAGGATTGAACAGATGAAAATTTGTCTAACGTTGGTTTGTAAATTATAATTTTAAAAATTGCAGCCAGTAAAATGTTTATTAAATTATAAAATATATATACTTGTACCTTCATTAATATTACACCTAAAGTAATTTGATGTTTAAGATTTTTTTTATTAAAAAGTAAAGCTAGCTTTTAAGCAATAATCGCTTGTATGCAAACTGTGAACTCTGTGTTTGAATTAAATAAGAAAGAGTTAAGGCAAAACATTTCTATTGGGTTAGTAATAATATTTATTAGCCCAGCTCAAGTTCACTTTGTTTCTAAAATAGTTTGAGGGACATTTTTGTCCCGATTTTGATTAAATTTGGTACAGTGCTTAGGAATAATAAAAAACTCATGAATACCAAATTTAAACAAAATCAGTTGATTATATAATATAGCTCCTCTAGGGCAGATCATCATATATGGCACAGGTTTGCCAACTTCGATGTTTCTCCAGCACTACACTATACATTTAAAGAAATTTCAATCACCCTGTAAAATGTTTGGCTCTATAAAAATTTGCTTCAGAAGATATTCTGAAATTCTAAAACCTTTAGGCCATATAACGTTTCGAAACACCTAAAGAATTGCTGGCTTTATTCTGCACAGTCCTCAAAGTTCAAGCAGAGCTAGCCATAGTTAGTATTTTTTATACATCATCTACAATTAGAGCCATTTATACACTAACAAAATGTTGCAAAGTTTTGTCACTTGAAATAAATAGAAAGCTTATAATTCATAACTGGTTCAAGTGCATTCATTAAGTAGTGGCAGTTTTTGACTTGCAGTATTTATTCGTTCATTTTTAGTATTTTATTAGAATTGTCAAAATGTCTTACTCTACGAGAAATTCAATTTAATTCAAATTTGGCGCATATACTCGTAGCATTCAGTTCGTAGTTAGAATTTTATTATATTAGATTATTATGATCAATGATATATCATTATTAACTGAAGAGACAAAGATGATAACATAAAACGTTACACAGAATCTATAGCCGATATCTATGAAGATTTCAATTGAATCTAAATAAAATTAAGATTGTCAAAATGTGAGAAATTCAATTTAATTCAAATTTGGCGAATATATTCTATGGCGTCCCAAAATAGATCGACTTTTTTTAGTGATTCTATTTTCAGGCATGTAATTTGGTTCATTTAACCCATCATCTGCAAGAGTTGAAATTTATACATTTTTCGCTATATCTGTAGAAGTCTTTCGATTAAGAGTTTCGACTTAATGAATTTTATAGAGTATTCACAAGAAACTTCAGAATAATGCGGTTATTGCTTGAAACTCTAAGATTCACAGCATCCGATTCTAAACACTCAAGCAGTGGAGGAAGTGATTGTGAAGAAGAAGAAAAGAAAGAGGAAGTAAGAAGTAAGAAGTTTTGGAAAATTTCAAGAAGAAGAAAATGCATGCAGTGATGAAGGAAGCGACTTCTCTCCCAGGCAATACGACGCATAATTCTCTACTATCACTAATGCAAGTTTTATGGACAACGGAATTTCTCCTACATGTGAAATCAACATTGGAGACTTTAATCTCTCTCTCTCTCTCTCGAGGGACAAACAATACAAAGCCAAACGAATGCTGCATTCATTGATGGAATTCCTAGAATATGCACAGAAAATAAAAGTCTCCTAAAAGAAAGAATTAAGCAAGTGTTCATTGAAGAATTTGGTAGTAATCCTTCTAAACAGCGAGTGATCCACGACGTTTACGCAACAAAGTTTGAAAATATCGAAATCAGATTGGATTTTGAACAAATATGCAGCACATTTTCAGCGGCCATCTTTTTCATATCGCATCACGGAAATCACCTCCACATTGTCTATGACTGCAACTACTACAACAATTCCTTTCGATGTGCATTTATGCCTGTTTCGAAGAATTCGTTGGTAGAAGATTAGCTAGAAGAATTACATGCGACCTGGTAAGGATTAAACACTTATAAGATGAAAATTTGTCTAACGATGGGTTGTAAACTATACTTTTAAAAATTGGAGCCAATAAAATGTTTATTAAATTATAAAATATATCACCTATTCCATACTTGTACCTTTATTAATATTACACCTAAAGTAATTTGATGTTTAAGATTTTTTTTATTAAAAAGTAAAGCTAGCTTTTAAGCAATAATCGCTTGTATGCAAACTGTGAACTCTGTGTTTGAATTAAATAAGAAAGAGTTAAGGCAAAACATTTCTATTGGGTTAGTAATAATATTTATTAGCCCAGCTCAAGTTCACTTTGTTTCTAAAATAGTTTGAGGGACCTTTTTTTTCAATTTATTTTTTTACTTTTATGTAATTGAAAAAATTGGGTAAGAACAGATTTTTTGATTTAATAACTTGCGAAATTATCTAAGCTTATATCAAATAATACTAAAAATTTAATTATGCCAGAAGACATCGAAGAAATTTGTGAATTTTTTTTTAACTTATATCAAAATATACAAAAAAATATCTAATAATTGTATCAAAAGAAATAGAAATCGTATATATGTATGAAATTTTAAACATTAATTTTCAATAAAAAAAAATTTGGAAATTAAAAGAGGATTTTATAAAATGTATTATTTTTATTGTAATTGAAATGTTAGATGATTTTTTTTAGTAAATTATTAATTATATAACTAAAAATGTGAGCAAGTTTACTTAGTTTCTCGTATAGTTTGGGGGCACATGTTTGTTAAAATCATTAATCGTATTTTTATAAAATGTATTTTTTAATTTTTATTTAATTTTTTTTTTTTTTTTTTTTGGTTAATTTTATTTATTTTATGCAGCTTTTTGTCTTCTGACTCTATAGCGCATTTATGACTTAGAACCTTAACAATGAATTGGCGAACTGCCCTTGTAACTATAAGTATCAAACTTATCTATAACTTCAAATTTATGACTATTTACAAATTACAATTTACAGTTTTTAAAGGATTAAATCATTTCGAGAATCTAAAGGGTGCCGTCTTTTGAGCCTTCGCCTATTTGTATTTGTGGCTAGGGATGTTGCAAGTTGGTTTGGATGATTAGTAAGCCTATCCCTGTATCTTGAGCTGTGTCGTCCGATTAGTTCAGCTATGGTAGGGATGTTGAGGTCATTATGCAAGACTTCGTTTCTAACAAACCATTCTGCTCCAGTCCATCTTCTCAGGGCCTTGTTTTGCATCGCTTGCAGTCGTTTTATATGGGTCCTCGCAGCAGTTCCCCAGAACGGTATTGCGTATGTGAAGACTGGTGCTACAATAGCATTGTAAATTGCTCTTTTGCTACGAAGCGACAATTTGCTAGAACTTTTCATCATCCAGTCCAATTTTTTTAACTTTAATTTACAGCTTTTGACTGTCTGAGTGATGTGTGGGCCGTATGTCAGTCGTCTGTCAAATGTGACTCCCAGATATTTTACTTTGGTGGCTCCTTGGTATCGGAGATACCAGTGTGACCTCAGGGCAGTCCCCTCTTCTGGTGGCAAATGTGATGTGCACTGATTTTAGTGTATTAATGGTTATACACCAGCGTTCCGTCCAGCTCTTGAACTCGTCTAAATATGCCTGTAGTAGTTCTGATGCTTCAAGCTCAGATGGACTGCTGCTCAGTATTGCCGTATCGTCTGCGTATGTTGCTATTAGCAATCCAGTGTTAGGTGAGGGCAGCGGCATGTCTGCCGTGTACAAGATATATAGTGTGGGGCCGAGAACACTTCCTTGAGGAACACCTGCTCTTACTTGCCGAATCGTTGATATAGCTTGTCCTTTTGCGACTTCAAAGCTTCTTCCTTTCAGGTACGAGGCTAGCAGTTTGTAGTATTGTGGGAGAGCAGCTCTTATTTTGCTCAGGAGTCCCACATGCCAGACGCGATCAAAGGCCTGTTTGACATCTAGAAAGACTGCTGAACAGTATTCCCTTTTTTCAAAAGAACCCAATATGTGATGGGCAACTCTGTGTATTTGTTCCGGGGTTCCATGCTGACTCCTAAATCCAAAATGGTGGTCTGGTATTGACCCTCTTAGGTCAAGCTGTCCAAGCACTCGTCGCAAAAGTATTCTTTCAAATACCTTGGATAGTACTGATAACAAGCTAATTGGTCTGTACGAGGCGATTTCTCCAGCGGGTTTGCCTGGCTTTGGAATCATCAGAATCATAGCACGTTTCCAGCAGGCAGGGAAGTGTTGGATGCGAAGAATGGCATTGCACAGAACTACAAAATATTCGATTGTGGATTCTGGCAGTGCTCTGAGGATTGTGCCATCTATATGGTCGTGTCCCGGGGCTTTTTTAGCTTTTATATTTTTAATTAATTCCAGGACTATGAAATGTTAGATAATTTTTTTTAAAGTAAATTTATATTAAATACAAAAATCTATATCAAGAAACTACCTTCAAAATTAGACAATTTTTGTCATCATAAAATCAAGAAGTATGCCTTCCAATAAATATATTTTTGCCATCTTTTGACAAAAAAATATTTTCTTTTTCATACATTTTAAAAAAAAACCCTACATAATTTTTGTTTTATTTTTTTTAAATTCAATTTTTATTTAAATTCACACTATATAAAAAAAGAACGTATAAAAAACATATTTAAACAAAAATATTGATTGTAATATTTAAGGAACATACTTAAAAAAAATAAGAAAATTTCATAAAACAAACATTTTTTAATGTTTTTTTATTAAAAAAATTATAAAAAAAATTTTCAAAACTTTTTTTATATAAGTTGGCAACAGGGCAATTTAAAAAAATATTTTTGATTATAAGTTACATATTTTCTTTAAAAAAATATGAAATTTTCTTATCATTATTATCTTATTATTTCTTATTATTATTTTTTTAAGCAAATATGTTGCTTAAAAAAATTGTTTTTTTCAATTTGCCCTGTTGCCAACTTAGATAAAAAAAAAGTTTCGAATATTTTTTTAATACATTTTTTAATAAAAAATGATTGTTGTATTTTTTTTAACATTGTTCTATTAAATCTATTTGATTCAAATTCACACCATATAAAGATCGTATAAAAACTCATGTAAGGAACATACATACTAAAAAAAAAATAAGGAAATTTCATTTTTTTTTTTTTAAGAATTTGTGATGGTTAAAAAAAACATATTATATTTTTTTTAATAGCCCTGTTGCCAACTTGGCTTAAATAAAAATTTCGTTCGAAAATATTCAGTAGTCTAGTCACAAATAAATAAAAACGAAAAACAAGCTTTTTTAAATTAAGCCACAATGCGTTAAGTTTAAAAACTGAAATTTTACCAAATTTTTCATTTTTGCCTTAGTCACCAGTACCTTATCCAGCTGTCTAGCTTTAAATTATATACAAAAAAATATAACGATAAACTACAATGCAAGCAAATAAATGTTCTTAAATAGTCATATTAAATATAAAAATATAAAGTTACTAAGTTAAAAAGTTTAACGTTTGGCTTATAACTAAGATGCTTATATACAAAAACGGGGCAACGCATTTTCTTAACTATTAATACAAAACGGCTTTCCTAATTTTTTATGTATAAGCATTAACAAATTTATACTTTATGTTTCTAAAAATTAATAGCTTTCATTTTAAATCATGGAACAAAAAAATCTGTAAAAAATTCTTGCTCAATTTGTAAAAATTGTATAATCCCAGTCAAAAGCCACAATATAATACTTTATAATATTTAAAAATTAGAGCAGACATTTTTGTATATAAATTATTAATTTATATTAATGCACTAAATAAAAATATAATAAAAAAGTTTATCCAAAAATATGTTGGCAGAGCACTCTTAATTAGTTGGTCGTTATACTCATTCATACAAACGTACTCACTTCAAAACTGTTTCCATTTTCAAACTTTTTAAGCCACCCACGTATTGGCATCACACAATCGGTGGTTGTTAGTTTGATATGGACAAACGCACACACACATGTATGCAGAACTAAGCTGGACGTCAGTCGAGCGTCACACACACACATATGCCCAGTGTGGTCCACATCGTGCCAGTGCATGTGTGTGTGTGTGGGTTCGTGTTCGTGTCTGTGTCTGGCAGCCAACCACCGCATCTACTTTCACTATGACTTCGGTTTTGGCTTCGGCATTTACCGCTTTGTAGTTGTTGTTGTAGTTGTCGCTGTGTCTTCCTGTCGAGCCTGTTTCCTTTTTTGCGTAATTTACGATATTATTTCGCATACACACACACACATGGACACACAGCTACGCATAATGATGTTGGCTTGTCTTGGACAGCAGCGGGCATGTGTGTGTGTGTGTGGGCAGAGTAGTGTTAGTGTGGGGCTTGGGTGTTACGCTCTCTCTCACTCTCACTCTCGTTTTCTATGTGTGTGTTTGTGTTTGTGTGCGTAGCTTGATTGTAGTTATTGCTTGCGGGCATTCATTTTAATTTTAAAACAACAACAAGCATGGCTACAACAAATGGCAAACAATTTGAGACACGATACAATATTCACACGCATACACTCAAACATACACACACACGCGCACACACATATCCATGACATGCATGTCATTTAAGGGTTGCCATTTTGCCTAGAGTTACCTAATGAAGCTAACTTTGAAGACATTCAAATAGGCATAATATAATACCTTGGTATATAGCAATTATTGATAAGTTTGCGAAAGACTTTTAATATTATTGTAAATGATTTATTGGAAATGGTTTTTTGGCTTAAATCAGTTCCAGCGACTTGTTGAAACTTGGACGAAATATAAACCAAATTAAGAGATCGTTGTAATAAGAGAGTAAAAATAGTTTTTATCAAGTCTGCGGATTTATAAAACTTACATACTAGTCTGCTTTAAGATCTTTGTTTTTTGGTCAAGATTTTTTTGTAAGTTTTGAAACTATTTTTTTTAAAACGGCTTTCTTTAAAATACATTAGTGGACACAAGTATTTTGACAATGCTGAGCAAAATGTAATACCGCTTATATCTAAAAACTCAGAGAAGTTACGAAATCCATTTTACTTTTGAGAGAGAGAATCTATTATTTGCTTTAAGTAAGAATATTTTTTATACACTGTACCGTATGGTACAAAGGGTATATTAAGTTTGTGCAAGCCGAAAACGTATGTAACATATAGAAGGAGACGTCGGAGACACCCCAAGTTACCTAAAATATGATCAGGGTGAATAGAGAAGTCGATATACCCATGTCCGTCTGTCCGTCCGTCCGTCTGTCCGTTTGAACGCCTAGATCTCAGAGATGGTAAGAGCTAGAGTTACCAAACTTTCACTTAGATCCCATATTATTCCATAGGAGGCAAGTTTATTTTATTTTTTTGATATCGGGGTTAAATTATATAGCTCTCAAAGGGGTGCTTGCGACGACCTCGACAAAAGAAAGGGTTTTAGATGAATAATTCGTTTGTCTATGAAGATATCGTAACCAAAGGCGTACGTAAAGTCGGGCACAGACGACTTTGGGATACCCTGTACCACTACCTTGCAATAAAATCCGCTTCCTTCATAAAAAATAAAAAACAGAAGAATTTTTAAGCAAGCATTTTTTTTTTGACCGATCGTTCCTATGGAAACTTTATGATATAGTCAACCGATTTCAATTAAATTTGACACAGTGCTTTAATACCTTAAAAAAAAAACTGAATGCCCAATTTTTCCTGAGGAGATGAAGTTTCTTGATTGATGTCAATATCTTCATCCGTTCCCTCGCAGCAGTTTTTCGCGGTTTTTAGCCAAACAGTTTAATATTTTGATCTGGAATTTGACAGATTTCAAAGATTTGTATAAGTACAACAAACGTAATAGTCAAAAATATACAAATTTCACCTCCCCTTGCCTATAGACTCCGTCAATATTTGACTTTACGGATTTATTGTAATAAGCGGCCTAGAATCACAATTTTTGGTAAGCTGATTCATCTGGCTCTAATGAACATATCCACATCCAGATTTTATCAATGCGCATCCGCCACCACCGCAATCGATTTACCTTCAATATATCAACTTTAAACTTACCCCATATATTTTAAATAGCTTCTTTGACGTAACTCTCTGTTCTAATCAAAATTGGTACAAATTTGCAGAGCTTATAGGTATGAATATAGTTTTGCCCCAAAGAACAATGTTCCAATTGAAATATTCTTTGAAGGAATATGCAGGAATACATTTTTTTCGAGAAAAAAGTGTACAGGGTATTGCATGTCGGGCAGGCACCGCCTCGACTGTATTACTTTTTTTTTTAATGGCTATAAATTCCCAAATCTCGTTTCATCGAGGATTTATTTTAGATTCGACAATAGAGTGCTTTATTTAAAATACCTAAGCGCTGGTTTAATCCTTTTTCAGGTAGCGCGAACTTTTGACTTTGTTGTCCGGCAGTACGTCTTGGTGGCAGGATTAAAGAAACAAATTCAAAGAATGTTTCTTGGTCTCTGTGCTGGATTCATGTTTCGTCCTTGGCTACTAAAAGCCTTAAAAGCTCGCTTGGGTTTTGGTTTAATATCAGCAAAGACTTCTTTGAAGTATTAACTTATCAACAGTACGAACCAAATATTTATGTCAAATGCCTGGAAACTGCATAGTTCAGTTACGTAAACCTAGAGGGTGTTATTTTATTAGGTTGTCTCTACAACATAAACTAAACTTGATATTACATATGTATGTTATTTGGAAGCCTTACTACCTTGCTCGAAAATTTCCCGGAATCATAGCCGTATGGCGCTCTCACTCAACCGATTTTATAGCTCTTTTGTTTTTCTTAAATTGTCACGTCTTTTTGGATCAAGGTACAGATTTGCTTTTTAGCTCCCCTCCTCCGACTTCAAATAATTAAGAACATTTTATCTATCAATTGGGCAAAGTAACAAACATTTTCGGTAAGTTCCGAACATAAACCCAAAATGTGGGAGATCAACGCAATTTAGTTTTTTTGAGACCCAAACTGAATTGATAGTTAGCCTAAAATTTTTTAAATTAACTCAACACCTATGCTGGATTACAATACACGGCTATCGTAAATGAGTTATGACTTCCGACTCCAAAAATTTTTTGGGATGACCTTTTTTGGAGTCCCTTTTTTTAAAATATACTCAACAACACCGCGCACGGAACAATCGATTTATCGGTGCTTTGGCCTTTTTTAAGAATCTCAGGTCTATACGATTAAAAAAGAATACATCTATATATAAAAAAGAAACTTATGTTTTACGTGTTACGGGTGTTCTTATGAACACGTTGAAGAATTTCCAATCTGATTTTTGCGTGAATTTAAGATTGTCAATACGGAGGTTTTAAGCCTATTGCGATGTACTTGTGTGTATTGGTTCGTGAGATATACGAAGTTGTGAATATCGTGAATATAGCATAGTAGAAAATTGTTCAACACCGGGTATTTGACATTAAGTGCAGACAGAAGCGTAGTCGCATTGGGGTTGAAATGTAGTTTCTGTGGGGAATTTATTAGAGATGCGAGCTCTCTTAAGAATACTTAAGTTCATCCATACGGCTTTCTAGAGAGTCATTAAAGTCAACTAATCCAAAAATCTTATGATTGTCTAGATAAGCCAAGTAGAGAATCTTACGATGTTTATACACTTTAAGAGTATTCAATAAGTTCAACGTCTGTCGGGCTCACTAGTCCAGCATATTCTGACAGATACAGATTTGCTTCTTTATCTCCCCTTCTCCGACTTCAAATAATTTAGAACATATTATCTATCAATTGGGTGACTTCTCCGTCTTTGGAGTCTCTTTTTCTAAAAACATTCTCAAATTGTAAATAAATGCATTAATTATTGTTTTCTCGTTTGATTCCTAATCAGCCGCATTTATTCATTTCAGCAAAAATATTTCCATCAAAACTGTAAAATTTCATCAAACCCATTTACCCACTTACTTCTAAACATACGTCCCAAGTTCCAGCTCATCGCTAGACTTCTCATTATCCACTTGCTGCAAGTTGCGTAATACTTTTAAATGTCCACCATTTGCCTTAACCCCATAATGCCAAGGCACAAAAGAGCTTGGTCCGGAATCAGGAATGAACGTGTCCGCTTTCAGTGTCATTAGTTTTGAATAAGCCATAAATTAAAGATTAAAATTGTATGCAGCATGTTGCTGCTACATACATAGTATATATTTTTTTTGGCTCTCATTTTTTGCGCTCTTAATGGACATTGGCAAGAGCAGAGGCAGCCAGCCCCTTTTGTTGTTTGGCAATGGCCGGTAGTGGCATAGGCCAGCTGGATGCAGGATGCTGGCAGCGGGGGCAGCAGGTAGGCGAAAGGGAAACATAAGTCTAACAATGGCAAAAGCAGCAGCAGCAGCCAGGACAATGACGAAGCACGACTCGATCTTCAGTAAAGTTTTGACTCTTACCCCAAAAAATCCTGCCCCAACCCATTAAATGAAACAACTTTCACTAGGCGCAACCCTCAAAAAATAAACCATCAGAGAAATTTGCATATGTGCGTGTGTGATGTCCATGTGTAGAAACTGCTAGCGTAGGTAAATTAGTTTGCATGTGTGTGTCGGTGTTGGTGTCTGTGTGTGTGTATATGTGAAGGTGGTGCGCTTTTGCCCATAGACTTTTAAGCTTTGTTTGTGTGTGTGTGTTTTTGGCCAGTCAAGCTGGGCTGGACACTTGGCATCTCGCTCTCACGCACGCCCCTAAGTATGCAATACAATTGTGCTAACTAATGTGGTGTGTGAGTGTGTGTGTGTGTGTATGGGTGTTTGTGCGTGGGTGTATGTGTGCGTGTGTGTGTCAAAGAGTTGAGTTGTGTGCATAGTTTTTGTTAGTGTTCTTGTTGTTGTTGTTGCTAGTGGCATTCTATTGTAAAATGCAAAGCGAATACAATACATGGCCCAACACAGCAACAATAACAAGCTTGGAAAAGTTGAGTGCTTTATAAGATAGTACAAATACCCTTACTTTACTTTTGTTCGAATTTTTATAAAATTAATTTTTGGGCAAATTTTAATTTTGGACGAAGTGCTGAAGTACCGGAAAGTAGTTAAAAAACATTTATCTTTTAAAATTTAGTTGGTTTTTTTTTTACCTCTTACTCTTACCCTTTAATTTAAGAGTTCAAGAGATAATTGGTTCTTCGAAATTAAGAAATGTGCCTCTT
The DNA here is from genome assembly GCA_037043745.1 of Chymomyza amoena. Taxonomy (NCBI): domain Eukaryota; kingdom Metazoa; phylum Arthropoda; class Insecta; order Diptera; family Drosophilidae; genus Chymomyza; species Chymomyza amoena. Next base: position 18,520 of record JBAMAX010004411.1, on the reverse strand, counting down.
CGACGATTTAAGCTAAGGATCATTTCCGAAGAAGAATCGGAATCCGGGGTCTGGTTCTTGAGACAGAATTTTGAGACATTTCAGGTGATGTACCCGAAAAAGGAGTTTTTTTCCTACTTTTGCTAAAAATATTTGTGGTCTGTCCCTCCAGTTACAAAGTTACGAAATATATCTCTTCAATATTATTAGCATTTGCATTAAGCCTTTGAGACAATAATTTTTGACTAGAATTAATTTGTCAATGAAGTTAGACTCGTTGGAGCTGTTGGATGTTCTTTTAAAAAATATATTATTTTGTCTCTCATTCCTATTTTTTGGCATCCTGAATCTTGCTTATTTGGTTCGTCACTGAAACCAATAAATTCATTCCCATTTAATAATGAGCATCCATCATGGGAGATTGAGTTTTGAACGTTGAATGAAAATTCGCTTCCTTACGCCATTCCGTCTTCTGCTTTTTTGAGATCTTCAAAAAATCGTAAACATCTAACTTCACAACTTGGTAGCTACGTTCGCCTGGTAGGATTATAGTATACATACTACCTGGAGTTATTCTGCAGATAGATTGACAAATGAATCCATTGTTGGATCGTGAATTTCTAGTTTGGAACAACTCTTCTAGCTAATCTTCTACCAACGAATTCTTTGAAACAAGCACAAATGCACATCGGAAGGAATTGTTGGAGTAGTTGCAGTCATAGACAATGTGGAGGTGATTTCCGTGATGCGATATGAAAAACATGGCCCCTGATAATGTACTGCATATTTGTTCAAAATTCAATCTGATGTCGATATTTTCAAGCTTTGTTCCGTAAACGTCTCGGATCACTCGCTGTTTAGGAGGATTACTACCAAATTCTTCAATGAACACTTGCTTAATTCTTTCTTTTGGGAGACTTTTATTTTCTGTGCATATTCTAGGAATTCCATCAATGAATGCAGCATTCGTTTGGCTTTGTATTGTTTGTCCCTCGAGAAGAGAGAGAGAGAGAGATTAAAGTCTCCAATGTTGATTTCACATGTAGGAGAAATTCCGTTGTCCATAAAACTTGCATTAGTGATAGTAGAGAATTATGCATCGTATTGCCCGGGAGAGAAGTCACTTCCTACATCACTGCATCCATTTTCTTCTTCTTGAAATTTTCTAAAACTTCTTACTTCTTACTTCCTCTTTCTTTTCTTCTTCTTCACAATCACTTCCTCCACTGCTTGAGTGTTTAGAATCGGATGCTGTGAATCTTAGAGTTTCAAGCAATAACCGCATTATTCTGAAGTTTCTTGTGAATACTCTATAAAATTCATTAAGTGGAAAATCTTAATCGAAAGACTTCTACAGATATAGCGAAAAATGTATAAATTTCAACTCTTGCAGATAATGGGTTAAATGAACCAAATTACATGCCTGAAAATAGAATCACTAAAAAAAGTCGATCTATTTTGGGACGCCATAGAATATATTCGCCAAATTTGAATTAAATTGAATTTCTCGTAGAGTTCGGCATTTTGACAATCTTAATTTTATTTAGATTAAATTGAAATCTTCATAGATATCGGCTATAGATTCTGTGTAACGTTTTATGTTATCATCTTTGTCTCTTCAGTTAATAATGATATATCATTGATCATAATAATCTAATATAATAAAATTCTAACTAAGAACTGAATGCAACGAGTATATGCGCCAAATTTGAATTAAATTGAATTTCTCGTAGAGTAAGACATTTTGACAATTCTAATAAAATACTAAAAATGAACGAATAAATACTGCAAGTCAAAAACTGCTACTACTTAATGAATGCACTTGAACCAGTTATGAATTATAAGCTTTCTATTTATTTCAAGTGACAAAACTATGCAACATTTTGTTAGTGTATAAATGGCTCTAATTGTAGATGATGTATAAAAAATACTAACTATGGCTATCTCTGCTTGAACTTTGAGGACTGTGCAGAATAAAGCCAGCAATTCTTCAGGTGTTTCAAAACGTTATATGGCCTAAAGGTTTTAGAATTTCAGAATATCTTCTGAAGCAAATTTTTATAGAGCCAAACATTTTACAGGGTGATTGAAATTTCTTTAAATGTATAGTGTAGTGCTGGAGAAACATCGAAGTTGGCAAACCTTTGCAATATATGATGATTTGCCCTAGAGGAGCTATATTATATAATCAACTGATTTTGTTTAAATTTGGTATTCATGAGTTTTTTATTATTCCTAAGCACTGTACCAAATTTAATCAAAATCGGTTGAACATATTAAAATTACACTGAAATCTAAAATCATGTCCCGCATCGACCGGTCGATTTGAAATGGAAAGGGCCAATAATAAGTTAGTTTGGCTTCAAACTTGATAGATATCTGGTACAGCATAAACTCTTCTAAACATGTCTTCTAAAATTTGTGAAAAATTCTTTAGCTTGACTCTTTCACTGTATGTATTTCGTTAGGATAAATCTACGGATATCCTTTTTATAAATGACAAATGAAAGCGATACCATATTTGTTTTCATTTTCAAAACTCCACGCCAAATACGAGCTAATTAATACAACGAGCAAATCTTCAAACTATGTTATATCTGTTAAAGATTATTTTAATATAAACCTCAAATCGGAGAGTATTATCTTCAACATTGAAATAAAAATCAACGAAATCAAATCGTTTCAGGCATTAATTGCGATAAATCTCCTTATCTCCGAATTAAGCAGAATGTAATCTATAATTTTTTAATTTAATTAATTAATTAATAATAAATTGTAATTCAATAATTTTAAATTTAAAAAAAAAAAGAATATCTGTTAAAGATTAAAGATGCAGAGCCATTAAGAGATAAAAGGTATACGAAGAGTATCTTTTACCCAGATCTAAGTTTAAGCAAGCAGTATTCTGACTATTACTTGAAGACTCAAAGATAAGGGCATTTAATTTGTCCAATGTGTATAAGATGGCGTCAAAATAAATTCCTGACATTTCTTAAAATTTTGTATTAAATGAAATAAAAAAAACTAAATAATTACTTTATGCCTAGGGTAGAATATTACCAGTTAATGCTTATAATTTCCGAATGACTTAATTATGGCTTAAATGCAGTTTTTTATTCACTTAAGCTATTATTTTGAAAGGGTATATTAAGTTTGCCAGAGTCGGAAGGAGATGTCGAAAAACTGCCGAAATTCTCTAGAGTATAATAAAGGAGAACACAGATGCGATTATAGACACGTCCGTCTATCTCCGTCTTTATGAACGGATAGAACTTAGAAATGGTAAGTTTTATATCAAGCGAACTTGTAAGTTTTTTTTTTTTTTAATATCGGGGAAATATTATATTGCTTCTATAGGGGTCTTACTAAGGGTTGCGAATCGAAAAGCTCAGAGATGATAAGAATTAGATGAAGCGAAGTTGTGGGTTATTTTACTTTTTCTACAAAGGATTTCCATAAAAAAACCTAATTTTTTTTAACAGATGTCGTCGAATCATAAAACTAAGAATTTAATCAAGCGAAGCTGTGAGTTATTTTATTTATTCAATATTAGGGTTACATTATGTAGCTCTCATAGAGATCTTACAAAGGAAAGCGCTAAAAAAACAAATTATTTTATACAGATATCGTACCCTACAGATGTCTTTATAGACATGTTTGTCTATCTGTCTATATGAGTTTATACAACTAAGAGTTAGTAAGTTTTATATCAAGCGAACTTTGGGGAAATTCATTTTTTCAATATCGGGAAAATATTATACAACTCCCATAGAGGTATACAGTCATCGCCAAATCGCAAAACTCAGAGATGAATTAGATCAAGCAAAGTTGTGTTTTATTTTAATATTTTCAATATTAGGGTTACATTATGTAAAAAGGATAGCGATAAAAAATCAAAATCTTGTTAATAGATATCGTATCGTATAAAGATTTCGTAACGTTTGTTTTGAAGAGCTTTCATGAACTGTATTAAATTTTGAGCAAATCTGGTTCATTTATTTATTTGTGTTTATTTGTATAGCACAGAGTATCTGAAAATCGTTCGCGTAGATCTAAAGTATATGAAATAGGCAAAAGGAGGCATGTCATACCTTAAGTTGTTCATATCATAATTATTACTATCTTGCTTGCTGGTTCGTCGTACGTATTATCAAAAGAATTTAGAACTAGTTCTTTATAGTTCTATATTCTTTGATATTATCAGATGGTAGGTTTTAACGAAAAACATTATGCTAAAAAATTATTTTATTTGTATGCACAATTTTATATAATAGTTTTTTGAATTATTTTTATTAAAGAGATTTAATTATATTTCTCTTGGGATCGCCCATAAGCCACGTGACGCTGATTTTCGTCAAAATAGACCACCCTCCCTAGCAATAGTCTAGTATTTTGTGACCCTTTAACTGGATCTATAGAAATATCCTTGTGGACAGAAATTAGACTTCCTTCGAGGTAAAGTTTTTATTCGCTTTAGGATCGAAATCGATTTTCATAGAAAGAAATGAAAGTCAATGAAAGTTTAGAAGATAATTTATTAAACTATGTATATACCTTACGTTACTTCGCTAGCTCAAAAACGCCATTTGCATAGGAATATCTCTATTAATTCAAGACATCGTCGATCGGGTTCAACTATAAACTGTAGAGATCCCCACGTCCCTCCCAGGGGTGACTGACAAAATAGTCAGTCACAGAATTATTATTTTAAAAACGTTACATCAAAGTGCTCCAATTATTTTATAGATTATATTCTGCTTTGGAGATATGGAGATTTATCGCAATAAATGCCTGAAACGATTTGAATTCGTTGATTTTTTATTCTATATTGAAGATAATACTCTCCGATTTGAGGTTAATATTAAAATAATATTTAACAGATATAACATAGTTTAAGGATTTGCTCGTTGTATTAATTAGCTCGTATTTGGCGTTGAGTTTTGAAAATGAAAACAAATCTGGTATCGCTTTCATTTGTCATTTATAAAAAGGATATCCGTAGATTTATCCTAACGAAATACATACAGTGAAAGAGTCAAGCTAAAGAATTTTTCACATATTTTAGAAGACTTGTTCAGAAGAGCTTATGCTGTACCAGATATCTTTCAAGTTACAAGCCAAACTAACTTATTATTGGCCCTTTGCATTTCAGATTGACGGGTCGATGCGGAATATGATTTTAGATTTCACTATGATTTTAATATGTTGTTTATTGGTCAATATAACGAGACATTTGTTTTTAGGCCCAGAAAATTGTTTCACGCTCGTTTTTCGCGAACCCGTTTTTCTATTAAAAGTCGACATTTTTCGATAAATTAAGGATTTTAATTTTCACTTTACCGAAAATTAACGAATTGCGGCAATTTTTTTAAATTTAATACTCGTAATTATCACAACTTCCAAATAAATCTAGCAGCAGTTGCTGATCAAGGTTATTTATATATTTATAGAACAATAAACAAAAAATGAAAATTTATTTCGAAATCGAATTTCCCAAAATGCACAATTTTTTTTTTTGGCTAAAACTTTTTTAGCGGAAACTAGTCACAACAAGCACTATTCTGGCTGAGTGACGAGTAGCCGAAATTTGAATTTCCGGAGTAATGATTTTTTCTATAAAAATCCGATTGGTCCTATGAGAGCTATATGATATAGGCAACCGATTTTGATTAGATTTAGTACAGTGCTTAGGAATAATAAAAAACTTATGAATACCAAATTTATACAAAATCAGTTGATTATATAATATAGCTCCTCTAGGGCAGATCATCGTATATTGCAAAGTTCCGCCAACATCGATGTTTCTCCAGCACTACACTATACATTTAAAGAAATTTCAATCACCCTGTAAAATGTTTGGCTCTATAAAAATTTGCTTCAGAAGATATTCTGAAATTCTAAAACCTTTAGGCCATATAACGTTTCGAAACACCTGAAGAGTTGCTGGCGCAGTCCTCAAAGCTCAAGCAGAGCTAGCCATAGTTAGTATTTTTTATACATCATCTACAATTAGAGCCATTTATACACTAACAAAATGTTGCATAGTTTTGTCACTTGAAATAAATAGAAAGCTTATAATTCATAACTGGTTCAAGTGCTTTCTTTAAGTAGTAGCAGTTTTTGACTTGCAGTATTTATTCGTTCATTTTTAGTATTTTATTAGAATTGTCAAAATGTCTTACTCTACGAGAAATTCAATTTAATTCAAATTTGGCGCATATACTCGTTGCATTCAGTTCTTAGTTAGAATTTTATTATATTAGATTATTATGATCAATGATATATCATTATTAACTGAAGAGACAAAGATGATAACATAAAACGTTACACAGAATCTATAGCCGATATCTATGAAGATTTCAATTGAATCTAAATAAAATTAAGATTGTCAAAATGTGAGAAATTCAATTTAATTCAAATTTGGCGAATATATTCTATGGCGTCCCAAAATAGATCGACTTTTTTTAGTGATTCTATTTTCAGGCATGTAATTTGGTTCATTTAACCCATCATCTGCAAGAGTTGAAATTTATACATTTTTCGCTATATCTGTAGAAGTCTTTCGATTAAGATTTTCCACTTAATGAATTTTATAGAGTATTCACAAGAAACTTCAGAATAATGCGGTTATTGCTTGAAACTCTAAGATTCACAGCATCCGATTCTAAACACTCAAGCAGTGGAGGAAGTGATTGTGAAGAAGAAGAAAAGAAAGAGGAAGTAAGAAGTAAGAAGTTTTAGAAAATTTCAAGAAGAAGAAAATGGATGCAGTGATGAAGGAAGCGACTTCTCTCCCAGGCAATACGACGCATAATTCTCTACTATCACTAATGCAAGTTTTATGGACAACGGAATTTCTCCTACATGTGAAATCAACATTGGAGACTTTGATCTCTCTCTCTCTCTTCTCGAGGGACAAACAATACAAAGCCAAACGAATGCTGCATTCATTGATGGAATTCCTAGAATATGCACAGAAAATAAAAGTCTCCCAAAAGAAAGAATCAAGCAAGTGTTCATTGAAGAATTTGGTAGTAATCCTTCTAAGCAGCGAGTGATCCGAGACGTTTACGGAACAAAGTTTGAAAATATCGACATCAAATTGGATTTTAAACAAATATGCAGTACATTTTCAGGGGCCATCTTTTTCATATCGCATCACGGAAATCACCTCCACATTGTCTATGACTGCAAATACTCCAACAATTCCTGCCGATGTGCATTTATGCCTGTTTCCAAGAATTCGTTGGTAGAAGATTAGCTAGAAGAGTTGTTCCAAACTAGAAATTCACGATCCAACACTGGATTAATTTGTCAATCTATCGGCAGAAGAACTCCAGGCAGTATCTGTACTATAACCCTACCAGGCGAACGTAGCTACCAAGTTGTGAAGTTAGATATTTACGATTTTTTGAAGATCTCAAAAAAGCAGAAGACGGAATGGCGTAACGAAGCGAATTTTCGTTCAACGTTCAAAACTCAATCTCCCATGGATGCTCATTATTAAATGGGAATGAAATTATTGGTTTCAGTGACAAACCAAATAAGCAGGATACGAAATAATATATTTTTTAAAAGAACATCCAACAGCTCCAACGAGTCTAACTTCATTGACAATTTAATTCCTGTTAAAAATTATTGTCTCAAAGGCTTAATGCAAATGTACTAAATGGTGTAGCTGTAGAGACAGACCACAAATATTTTTTGGACACTGTACATAACCCTAAAAGTAGGAAAATACGCCAGTTTTGGGATATATAAACTCAAATATCTTAAAATCCTGTCTCAAAAACCAAACCCCGGATTCGAGCGCTATTTCGGGAATGACCCTTAGTTAATGACGTCGAAGAGGTATAAAAAATAACGTAGTTGATCTCTTGAACTCTCAAATTAAAGGGAAAGAGTGGTACTAAATGGTGTAAGTGGAAAGACAGACTACAAAGATTTGTTGCAACCTGTACATAACCTCAAAAGTAGGTAGAAACTCAATTTTTCGGGTGCATAGCCTCAATTGTCTCAAAATACTATTTCAAGAACCATATACCGGATTTGGACTCTACTTCGGAAATTACCCTTAGTTAATGTTTCGTAACTTCGTTTTTCGGCTACATAACCTTAAATGTCTTAAAATTTTGTCTCAAGAGCCAGACGCTGGACTAGGTTTCTACTTCGGAACTGATCCTAAGCTTTCGAACAACTGTCACGACCTATTTTATGCTTGCATTTTCGTTTTCATCTTAAGGCACTGAGATACATTCAAAAATCGGCTTTCTAGACTTTAAATAAAATGAATATTTAACCCAATTGTTTATTGATGCAGTTGTTGATCCCCGAACATTTCACTTCGGCCTTGCACCACAGCAACTCAAGTGGAAATATGCCCCGAATCTTGAAGCGTATCAAAAACTATAACAATGGCAACCCTTACAACCAACTCATGTCCCCCCCCTGCTAGTTTTTAGCATAGAACTACAAATAAATGCCTTTTTACCCCTACACTCCCAGCCGCCGACATGAGCCGCCCTTTGTGGCGCTGCCCCTCTTCAGCTACCTCAGCCCGCCCTCTCCATATGCAGTTCGCTGAACAAGCAAAACTTTCGCTTTTCAGTTTTGATTATCAAAATAACTTCATTTATGTTGTCAGTATTGTAATGGTGTGTGTATGTCTGTATGTGTGTCTGTGTGTATCTGTGTGATTGAGTGTGTAACTGTGTGTGAGTGTGTATCCGTGTGGATGTGACTAAACGGCAGCTTAAGTGACGTAAATGTAGCATTTTAAGTTATCCTTGTTGCAAGTTGCCAGTTGGGATTGTTGTCCTTGTTGCTGTTGTTGTTGTTGAGGCTGCCATCAAAAAACTTTTTGTCTAACATTTCGCACTTTGATTTTTATTGTCATTTCTGATGTTTCAATAATTTGCATTTTGATAATTAGTTGGAACACTCGAAAAAAAAATTGTGTAATCATATGGAAAAATCGATTCTGATTATGGCCAAGTAAATTTTGGCACTTTCCCAGCTAGCGAAAGCAAAATAAGAGCGCTGTTACAATTTTTATATAGTAGCTATATGAAATAGTAGACCAATTTGGAGCAAACTACACACAAATGTGTTGGTTTGGGTGCCGTTTGAGTGACAACATATTCAAACTCAATTAGCGTTAATGCGCCATTTTGTTACACCACTTATGGGAACCACTGCTGTTCGGCTTACTCAAATCATCTCAATCCGTTAATAAACCTGCTGATGTCGTCTATGTTCTTTTCTGCCAAGTCACGTAGGCTTCCTAACTTCTTACTTCCTCTTTCTTTTCTTCTTCTTCACAATCACTTCCTCCACTGCTTGAGTGATTAGAATCGGATGCTGTGAATCTTAGAGTTTCAAGCAATAACCGCATTATTCTGAAGTTTCTTGTGAATACTCTATAAAATTCATTAAGTGGAAAATCTTAATCGAAAGACTTCTACAGATATAGCGAAAAATGTATAAATTTCAACTCTTGCAGATGATGGGTTAAATGAACCAAATTACATGCCTGAAAATAGAATCACTAAAAAAAGTCGATCTATTTTGGGACGCCATAGAATATATTCGCCAAATTTGAATTAAATTGAATTTCTCACATTTTGACAATCTTAATTTTATTTAGATTCAATTGAAATCTTCATAGATATCGGCTATAGATTCTGTGTAACGTTTTATGTTATCATCTTTGTCTCTTCAGTTAATAATGATATATCATTGATCATAATAATCTAATATAATAAAATTCTAACTAAGAACTGAATGCAACGAGTATATGCGCCAAATTTGAATTAAATTGAATTTCTCGTAGAGTAAGATAAAATACTAAAAATGAACGAATAAATACTGCAAGTCAAAAACTGCTACTACTTAATGAATGCACTTGAACCAGTTATGAATTATAAGCTTTCTATTTATTTCAAGTGAAAAAACTATGCAACATTTTGTTAGTGTATAATTGGCTCTAATTGTAGATGATGTATAAAAAATACTAACTATGGCTAGCTCTGCTTGAACTTTGAGGACTGTGCAGAATAAAGCCAGCAATTCTTTAGGTGTTTCGAAACGTTATATGGCCTAAAGGTTTTAGAATTTCAGAATATCTTCTGAAGCAAATTTTTATAGAGCCAAACATTTTACAGGGTGATTGAAATTTCTTTAAATGTATAGTGTAGTGCTGGAGAAACATCGAAGTTGGCAAACCTGTGCCATATATGATGATCTGCCCTAGAGGAGCTATATTATATAATCAACTGATTTTGTTTAAATTTGGTATTCATGAGTTTTTTATTATTCCTAAGCACTGTACCAAATTTAATCAAAATCGGTTGAACATATTAAAATTACACTGGAATCTAAAATCATGTCCCGCATCGAATGCAAACGGCCAATAATAAGTTAGTTTGGCTTGTAACTTGAAAGATATCTGGTACAGCATTAACTCTTCTAAAATTTCTGAAAAATTCTTTAGCTTGACTCTTTCACTGTATGTATTTCGTTAGGATAAATCTACGGATATCCTTTTTATAAATGACAAATTTAAGTGATACCATATTTGTTTTCATTTCAAAACTCTACGCCAAATACGAGCTAATTAATACAACGAACAAATCTTCAAACTATGTTATATCTGTTAATGATTATTTTAATATTAACCTCAAATCGGAGAGTATTATCTTCAACATAGAAAAAAAAATCAACGAAATCAAATCGTTTCAGACATTTATTGCGATTAATCTCCATATCTCTGAATTAAGCAGAATATAATCTATAAAATAATTGGAGCACTTTGATGTAACGTATGTAAAATAATAATTCTGTGACTGACTATTTTGTCAGTCACCCTTGGGAGGGACGTGGGGATCTCTGCAGTTCATAGCTGAGCCCGAACGGCGATGTCTTGAGTTAATAGAGATTTTCCTATGCAGATAGCGTCTTTGAGCTAGCGACGTAACGTAGGTATATACATAGTTTAATAAATTATCTTCTAAACTTTCATTGACAACGTCTTTCTATTAAAATCGATTTCGATCCTAAAGCGAATAAAAACTTTACGTCGAAAGAAGTCTAATTTCTGTCCACAAGGATATTTCTATAGATCCTGATAAAGGGTCACAAAATGCTAGACCACTGCTAGGGGAGGTGGGTCTAATTTGACGAAAATCAGCGTCTCGTCACTTATGAATAATCCCTAGAGAAATATTATTAAATCTCTTTCATCTAACAATAAATAATACAAAATTTTATAATATAAAATTGTGCATATAAAAATAAATTTCTTAGCATAATATTTTTCGTAAAAACCAACCATCTGGATATTATACCTTTGCCTATTACAAAGATACCCTCGATCATACAAATAGAAACAAATAAATAAATGAACCAGATTTGCTCAAAATTTAATACAGTTCATGAAAGCTCTTCAAAACAAACGTTACGAAATCTTTATACGATACGATATCTATTTACAAGATTTTGATTTTTTATCGCTATCCTTTTTACATGATGTAACCCTAATATTGAAAATTTTAAAATAACACGCAACTTTGCTTGATCAAATTCATCTCTGAGTTTTGCGATTTGCCGATATTTCTATAAAAAATTTTGGTTTATTTTAACACAATCCATTGTAAGACCTCTATGGGAGCAATATAATATTTCCCCATCTTTGAGCTAGCGAAGGAACGTATATAGATAGTAATTTTTTAGTTTTTTAATTTCATTTAATACCGAATTTTAAGAAATGTCAGGAATTTATTTTAACGCCATCTTATACACATTGGACAAATTAAATGCACCTATCCTTTGAGTCTTCAAGTAATAGTCAGAATACTGCTTGCTTAAACTTAGATCTGGGTAAAAGATACTCTCCGTAGACCGTTTTTCTCTTAATGGTACTACATCTTTAATCTTTAACAGATATTCAATAATTTTAAATTAAAAAAAAACCAACTAAATTTTAAAAGATAAATGTTTTTTAACTACTTTCCGGTACTTCACCGCTTCGTCCAAAATTAAAATTTGCCAAAAATTAATCCTTTAAAAATTCGAACAAACGTAAAGTAAGGGTATTTGTACTATCTTATAAAGCACTCAACTTTTCCAAGCTTGTTATTGTTGCTGTGTTGGGCCATGTATTGTATTCGCTTTGCATTTTACAATAGAATGCCACTAGCAACAACAACAACAAGAACACTAACAAAAACTATGCACACAACTCAACTCTTTGACACACACACGCACACACAGATACAGCCACGCACAAACATCCATACACACACACACACACTCACACACCACATTAGTTAGCACAATTGTATTGCATACTTAGAGGCGTGCGTGAGAGCGAGATGCCAAGTGTCCAGCCCAGCTTGACTGGCCAAAAACACACACACACACAAACAAAGTTTAAAAGTCTATGGGCTAAAGCGCACCACCTTCACATATACACTCACACAGACACCAACACCGACACACACGATCGTGGGCACTCACATAAATAATGATAAACTGTCTCTTCTGTGTTCTCCTGGTCACAGCTTCGGCATCTGACTTTGTAGGGCCAGTCCATTTTCTTTGTCTCTAACGGCCAATGTCGGTTATTGTCGATGCTATTCTGAAGATCATTGTTCTTGGCTTGCTTAGCAGTTCGGCCGTTCTACGCTTGTCGTATCGCGACCTAATTTCCTTTGCAATCTTGCAAGTGCCAATATTTTTCCATCTGGTTTCAGCCTTGCTCTGAGCTCGCAGAAGAAGTTCTCTCTTGATAGCGCTGAGGGGGTATTTGACAGCTACCTCCGCTGCTTCGCCATCTAATGCTCCTTTTCTCGCCAGTTCATCAGCTTTTACGTTCCCGTATACGTTCCTATGTCCGGGAACCCATACGAGAGCGATGTTCATTCTGCTTGCAAGGGCATTGAGATTTTCTTTGCATTGTCTGATGATTTCTGAGTTCACGGTTGGCGATTTGATCGCCAGCAAAGCTGCTTGACTGTCGGAGAATATACACACCTCCACCAGCTGACTCGGATGATTATTCAACACCTAACATGCTTCTCTGATGCCAAAGACTTTCGCCTGGAAGATGCTGTTTCTGCTGCCTAGGCGATAGGAGAGAGATACTTCGAGTTCGTCCGAGCAGACCCCTGCTCCTACACCGCGATCCATCTTGGATCCGTCAGTATAGATTGCAGCTGCGTCTGCCCTGTTCATGTCCCACTCCTTTCGCGTCGGGAATCTGACTTCGAACCTCTTCTTGAAGTCCAGTACTGGTGTTATGTAATCTGTTGATTTGCTAGTCTTTGACCCTTTAGAATGCTGCCATGTCCGAAGGTACTAGTCCTCCAGAGTCCAGTTTCTTTGATTCTGGTGGCCGTGTTTGCTGCAGTTAGCTTTAATTGGATGTCAATCGGAATCATATTCAAGATCACATTTAACGCCTCTGCTGGGCATGATCTAATTAGGCCCGTAACACTTGCACAGGCCGCTCGTTGCAGTGTACTCAATGCCTGCTCAATGCTGGCCACCATACCAGCGCACCATATGTGATGATGGGTCGTACGATGGCTGTATACATCCATAGGACAATCTTAGGGTTCAGACCCCAGTTCCTGCTGATGATTCTTTTACTGGTGTAATATGCTTTGTACGCTTTCTCTATCATTTTTTCCACAAATGTGTAGATTTTAAGCCATTTCTAACGAGAGTTGATAAAAACTATTTTTTAAGCAACTTTACAGGCTATTATTTCAAAAATTCATTAGCTAATATGTCCCCCAACATCACTGCCTATTGTTTTTCCAAATAAAAAATCGTTATATATACTATATAAGTCCATTAGACCATATCAAATTGATGAAAGCCAGTCAAGTGTTTACCAATTAAAAGTGCCAGCCCTAAAGTAGGCAATGATTTTTTTCTAATTAGATGCAAATATATATTTATGGTATATAATACATTTATGTGTATGTATATATGTGTGTAGGTATGTGTTTATGTGTCTATGTAATTAGGTTTATGCAACCAACCAGCGTTAGCCCAATGCCAATGACAGCACTCTCTCGCGGCGCTCTTTGCCGCCCTCCTCTCCCCACCTTCTTATGCCATTTATTATGCCACACTTTGTATACCAAAAAGTTTTTGTTTTCTTCTTTTTTGGCCATCTTAAGATATTTTCTTTTTCTTTTTTCTAAATTTACATATATAAATGTCAATTTTCATTTACCAGCGCATACAGAAGACCCCGGAGCACCACCCCGCTCGAACCCGGTCAACCCTTTTGATACGCGCGGCGCTCATTAGAGCCGCCGCAGCGTTCTCCAGTTATGTACTACTGCCCACTCGAATTGTCGTAATCGTTGCCCCACCCCATGCCCACTCTCTAGCTCTCCACATGCCACAGCAAGGATTCTTTGTCATCTAATTTTTTTGAGCGAGAGAGTTGGGGGATGGAATATTTAGCAGTTTTTTTAACAGAGTTTTATGGGAATTTATGGCGACTTATTTAGTTGGCCAGCAAGAGAATCAGGCATAATAGAGCCTAGACATGGCTTAAAGAGAGACTCTACTTAATTGTTGAGCTTATTATAACCAATATATATTGATTTGGTGTGGATTTTTTTTAACGTCTAATCAATGCGATTTTTTTCTTCGATAGTTATAATATAGTGAATAACACTAGCGCCACCTAGGCATACAATTTTTGTATGCTAAAAACTATTTTTCAAAACGCTAATAATTTCTAATATTTTTTCCAGCATTGGTAAACATGGCAAAAAGATAATGATTTGTAAATTTTTTCACATTGCATTATGTTGCAAAGAATTTTATAAGGTGACGCAAAAAACTGGTTTAATTTTGTTTGATAGCTATATAAAATAGTGAATCAATTTTGATAAAACTGATGTAAAGGGCTTTTCAATAAGAGCGCTACAAAAGTTTTTTTAATTAAAACCAAAAAGGCTTTGGATATCAATGAAATATGATCTTTATTCTTGTGAAAGTACGTTGGCATCCATTAAGTATGGAACTCGATTTCTTTTGCCTGGCCACCACGGACACGCTTGCAGAAGTCCAGACGCTGAACCCAATTTTCAACGGTTTTCAAGCATAAGTCGGCCGATACTGCTGCGATAATTTCACGTTCGAAATTCGTGCGAAGTTCAACAATCGTCGCTGGCTTCTTGGCATAGACCATAGACTTGACGTAGCCCCACAGGAAATAGTCTAACGGCGTCAAATCGCACGACCGAGGCGGCCAATTCACCGTTCTGTTGAAACCACATATTGCCCAAGTCCATATCATCCAATTCGGGCCAAAAATATTCGGTTATCATTGAGCGGTAGCGATTTTTCGATGACAATCCAGATCATTTTCAAGTTGTTGCTCAGCCCAATTCACGAACATACGACGCTACTGGTGGTCAAGCGGCTTCAGTTCTTGCGTCAATTTGATCTTGTTTTCGCAAAATTCGGCACCACGACGTCACAGAGATGCCCAACGCTTGAGAACGACGTGTGGAGAGACTGATTTGGGTCTTTCTCAATTGTTGCGCAGGCAGCAGCAATATTCTCGGACACTTTTTTGTCTCATTAGCACGGGAACATTTTGTACTGTGCCTGTGGATTCAAATTTTTCCAATTTTGACGACCATAAATTGGACGTAGCGCTCTTAAATTTGAGGCCACTGACTCCGAATTTCGGTAGTAAATTTTGACTCGTTGTTGGATCGTATATCTTTCCATGATAACATGGCAAACTTTACTGAAGAAATGTCAAGAGAGCGGAAAAAATATTCTGTTCCTTTCGGTTCACTTTTGTAGCGTCCCTATTGAAAAACCCGATACATGAGCCTTCGCATAGTATTTTTGAAAGTTATCATGTAATAACATAAGTATCCAACTGCCGGATGGCCCATTAAGATTATCCTCCAATTTTAGGAAATGCACCCCATCGCCATCAACTCTTATTTCCCTTGTTAGCACAGCTTTACAGATTTCGAAGGAAATTATCCACAACTATGCTATACCTATGAAAAGGGAAATTTTCTTTGTGCAACGCGGGAACCCTGTCGCAAATATCGTCATGTGTTCGTATATATTATAAGAAAAATTAATGCCAATAAACATATAACTTTATATTAGATTAAATATAATCTAAAATTTCAAAGTTTATTTAAAAATGATTTCAGTATTAAAAGTGTAATTTTTAGATCTATTCGTTTTAATTTCTCTTGCAACAAAACATTCGGCTTTAAATCACAAAAATTCGCCTGGGTGAAATTGGGCGCACCAAAAATGCGGTTTCAAGACAAATTCAAATTTGTTTTTCGGCGCAGGGCCAAATATCTTTGAAGAGCATAAATGGATTGATTATTTTTTTGTGGCTTATTAAAGTTATAGGGAAGTCTTCTTCTTTGCTAAAAAATATTTAATCGATAGACGATAATCCAATACTTAACAAATCGATTTATATCAGCAGTGACGTTTACTTCAAAAGCTAAACAATATTTTCAATAGTAGGCATTGCCATTGCCATCTAACTTTAAAAATAATTCGACTTCATTTTGAAAGAGGACAAATAAAAAATATCCAAAATGATATTGCTCATTTTATGCAAGTTTGCTTATTACGCGAGTGTTATCTCGGCAGTTATTGTCTCTCCGCGAGTCGGTATAAAAACGACCTTCCATAAAGAGCCTACAACAACTGTGCATGTTAAATTCCCAAACATGGTACTAGAAATCGCTATTGGGATATTACTTTCGATTCCGCCGCTCATCGAAAATGCAGATATTTCGTGGAGTGCCAGATTCCGGCGTTATCGACTCAAATTTTTTTGGCTTCTGGTGCTGCCTTGGGTGGTGACATGCTGCTACAGTTTTGGAGTGAATTTAGTCACTTACATCTTCGCCATATACCAAGCTTGGGAAACCGATCAACGTCTGAATATCATAGCGGCCACCATTATTTATTGCGTTATATTCAGCATGGCCTTTCAAGTCATTCTTCGCTGGATTGACGTAATCAATATTTTTCAAAAGGAAACACGGCGCATTATGCGAGCTATATATTATCGTAATCGTTTTTATTATGTTTTGTAATCAGCGTAAGTTATCCCTTATTATTTCTTAATAAATTAAAGTGTTGCTAATTTTCAACTGCTTTTAGATTTATTTAGACAAGAAGATCCCCCAAAAACTATGTTTAAGGACAAGCAAATCCAGCTGTCTATGAGTCTATTTTCGAAGATGTCTATTTCTGAAAGAACCTTGAAAGGCAAGGAATTAAAAAGGAAAAGATTTTGAAATAGTCATGAAGAAATTTAATTAATAGGCAGAAAAGAATTGTTCTTAAATATTCTGTTTTTGAGCTTAATAAATTGGGGTTTAAATAAAAACAAAATACTTTATTTAATTGTAACCTATTAAATATTTTGTTAACCATCAATTGTTTTGTAAGTCTTCTTAAAAACTGTCTTTTTTATAACCTGTATCGAAGTTTGTGCCGAAAATGTATGTTACAAGCAGAAGAAGTCGTCGGAGACCCCCCAAGGTTAGATTCGGTTATATAGGCATCTCAGATAGTGACTGAGATTACCCAGAGAGCATGAGGTCAATTTTGTTGCTTAATTAATAGAAATGGAGGATAGGAATTGAAGAAGGGAGAGACTGTTGTGGAGGATCAAAAACTGTAGCACATCCCTAATCGCCTAAGTCTCTCATGTTGCAGAACCATTTTGAGGATTCGACAAAAGCAGGCAGATCCGCTATAGGCACAAAGGTAGAGAAGGTTTTAGAAGGTTTACTCAGAAACTGGGTTCTTCTACAAAACGCCGGGAAGACGCATAATGGGTGTTGGATGCTTTTGGCTCTTCCTCATCTCCGCTGCGAAAATATCGTTATGGGGAAAGTGCAACCTATCAGCAATATTGCCTATGGCGCAGTGCCCCGTTACAACACTTACCACTATTCTAGTCCTGTTTAATGGAAGCGCAGGAGTTCAGATGTTCCCTTTGGCTCATATCTCGACCAGAGTGCTCGGGAGATGTGACAACCGGAGTCCCATTCTTTTTCCACCAGATCCCTAGCCTATCTCGGCCAGATGTGAAAACCGGAGACCATGTCCCATTCTCTTTCCACCAGATCTCTAGCCGACTCCCTGATTTGCTATACGACGTCCTGTAATGGTATTTTTATGTCCGTAACCGCAAGGCTAGATGTCATCGCTGAGCCGTTCCTGACGTAATCGTTCTCGTTGCCAGGGACACCTGAGTGACCAGGAGCCTAGCCGAGGTTTATTGAGTAGTGATGGATAAGGTTGAGTGCTCGCTTCCTGTTACGGATCAGTTTGCTCTTTGTGGCATGCGATGACAGAGCTTTAATTGCAGCCTGACTATCGACAAGAATTACAATATTCCTTAGACTTCGTTACGATATTTTTATTAAAAAACAAAATATAGCAAATTTTGATTTAAAAAAGTTATTTTGGCCGATCGGTCCTATGGGCGCTATATGATATA
>JBAMAX010004409.1:0-58650 GCA_037043745.1 Chymomyza amoena | reverse complement strand
ACATAAATTTTTTTCTTGCACCAGTCAGAAGAGCTAGGACAGGTGGCGTCAGAGTCCATATTCCGGTTTATTGTAGTAGCAATAGCAGTAAAACTTTCCGAAATAGTTCTCTGAAACGATTGATCCATGCCATTGTTGCCTTCTTTATAATAGCCTACGTAGAATGACATGATTAACCAAATATATACTTTTTTATGTGTTAATAGTGAGTAAGTGCGATACGTGTATACACGGCGGGGCAACGTTTAAATGAATGCGAAGAGTTTACGGAACTAGCTCAGTTGTGCCATTTATGCACAGGATGCAATCAGTTATTATCGAATTAGTATCGATAAAAGCCGCAACGTATATAAACGACTTGTGCGCATTGCTTTGCTATATAAATTTCAATTATTTTTCAACAATGTTGGCGCGTTTAGGTCGAAATCTCTATTCATTGGGCCAAAAGAAGGTTTACCTAAAGATTGTAACCGTTAAACAACAAACTCGACTAACGACGACGAAGAACCAGAGCTTCAGATATGATTTCAGCACTATAATAAAGAATATAAAAAATCTAAGGACTAGCATACTATTGCTGTTTAGGTGGAGGAAAAATCGTGAGGATTCAGATGCACGGAAAAGGCGAGCTATTAGCTAGTAAACTTTATGTCTGCACATCCTTTTCATACGGCTACGTATAGGGCACATCAAATTTAACCACCAGCATCTACTCAACGGGGCAACACAGCTCAACTGCCTATTTTGTGTTCCTGCAACGGCCTGGGGGAGTATTAGAGCCTCTTTTTTCAATATATAAATTATTTATTTTCATACATATAATAGATGATTGTGGGCGTTTGCTCTACAATGAGTAACTTATTCGCTGATGTGAGGACGTGCTCTACCTAAATCCATAATGAGACTGGCTAATCAAGACTCACAAAGACTCTCGTGACGTCGCCGGCTATGCGCTTTGTACAGGGCGTGTAACCTCTCTTAAGCGTCGATGCGTTGGACAGCTTTGTAAGCTCTTGCTTCAGTGCAATTTGCACATTGACAGAGCCAAATGTTAACTTAAATGCGCCGTCCGATCTCCTTAAGCACCACTGATAATACCACCACATAGACATTAAACATGCTATGTTACTAATTATAAGTTAATAACGTATTAACCCTATTAACAATAGGCCTTGTATAACCCCGCATCAATGTTCTTGTCGATGGCCTTATTGCTCGTTCCTTAAATAAATAAGACAATTATTTCTGATTTTAATTATAGCAAAATGGGTCGTTTGTTTATTAAAATAAGGAAAAGAAATAGAAGCACTTATTTTTGTTCTGGAGGTTTGTCATTGAGTAACGACTTGGCATCCTCGAACGTGGCTTGCGCTAATAAGATTTTAATTTGCAGCTTTGCGCGTGTTACAATGCCTGCATCGGATATGTTGTTAAGTAGCATTGCAGTGTATTCGCCGAATTGAACATTTTTCTCCATAGAATTTATTTCTGTGGATTGTTGAACTGGAGGTGGTTTTAGTGCACCGGCTGCCGAAGTCACGCTTTTGATGTTGGAGCTTGTTTCATCCTGCAATAGAAACTTGTCAGTGTTAACAGCCATTTTTATTAACATTTATCTGGTTTAGGCTTTGAACTACGTACCGTGTTTGTATCATCGTCAGTTAAAAAGCCTGCCAGCCAAAAAGCATTTTGAGCAGATATTTCGAAATCCTCAAGATAGCGCCAAGAGGGGCTTTCCTTGCGTCGTGCTCTAAAACAAATCCAAACAAGTTTATGAAATGCAATTGTAAGTAATTGTTTTAAGTTCAAAAGCTTGAGCAAAAAACTTGCATCAAAAGTTAAAATATATTTTTTTGATTTTGCGTTAGCTGTTGTGTATAGCTTATCTGTACAATCATAAAATGATCGTCTGCCATATTGCAGCTCACTTAATATCACATATATACAAAAATAAATTAATTATACACTTGAAACTTACTCTGACATGTTAATGCAATACCAAGCGAAAAAGTAAAATTTTTTCAAGCGGATATGTACCAGCAAAAGCAGTATTGTTTCAAATCACAATCGAAAATTTCGATACATCGTGGAGTGCATGTCTGGAGTAGGAGTCAAAAAACGATATGCTGCTCTTTTAATGAGGCACAACTTGAACTTATTAAAATGTAATAAATAAGAGTACGCTCCCCCGGGGAGCCATCGGAAATAAATAAATAATCATCATCACCATCAAAAAAGAAACTTCGACTAGAATGCCTGCTGGCTCAGCTTTGGACGTTTTTGTTATCTATATATTGCCGCACATTTTAAAATGTGTGCCAGTTCCGCGCTTTGGCGCGTTTTTTACGAATTCAAAGTTGCCACTCTTTTTATCGACGTTTTTTATAATTTCGCAGCGAATGGCTAAAATTTAGACACAAGCAGATACGAACATTTCCACAACACGCTGGAACGATTGGGAAATTCATACGTTACGTCTTCTACATCTTAATGTTAAATGTTAACACTACAAACTTTTTAAGAAGATTGTTTCCAATATTCTCATGTTTTTTATGAAATGAATTTAAAACTAAAAATCCCAAATGTAGTAACCACTTTGGCATTAAATACAACAAGAAGAACAATTTGTCAACGTTAGAGATTTAGAAAATTATTAGCAGCTTAAAGAGCCCACTTTACTTGTGTGCCGAAAAAGTCTCCTAGGGCTCATCCAGCGAAATTTTGGCCATAACAAATCGCGAGGAGGACGTATTGGCACCACTGCTGCTGCTGCCATCGGTGCTAAGCGGCAACTGCGGCATCAGTCTTATTGGCTATGGGAAAAAACTCCATTATTTTTTTTTGTATTAGGGAATGTTAATAATAAAAATTAAATTTGTATTTTGTTTTAAGCTTATAACAAATACTCAAACAAAAAAAAAAACATTAATAAATTAAGCCACCTTTCAAAAAATAAATGTAATTAAAGCCATGCACATAAATTAATTTCCAGGATGTATGTTCAAGGCGTGATTTACGAATTTTTTCTTTACTCAGCAAGTATGATCCAGCATTAGAAGGTAAGTACATGCAGTAAAAATATACAAAAAAGGGGTTGCCAGGAAAAAATTTCATGCTGGAATTTCTTTTATTTAATGTATTTAGGACCAACCGAAAAGTCTAAAACCAAAATGGTGACCTCCTCCTCCCGTTTTCCGTTCGAAATCAATAAGTCGTACGCAAAAATTTCTAAGTTCAAAAAAGGTTCAAAATTTAATTTAATATTTTATTTGTAATGGAAGCTATACCCAAAAGTTCGTATTTTAGGCGGTGGACGGCGCCAAAGTTACTAAAACGCCGATTTTTCTATTTTAAACCATGAATTTTAAGTAAATTAAAAAGTTTTTCTTATCAATACTTGTGTACGTATTTTACAGCGATTAAATGATGTCTCTATTATTATAAAATTAAGACAAATAATGAACGTACTAATATGATCCTTCCCAAATGCAACAATAGAAATAAAAATAGCATAGTGGGACAAAAAACGTTGAACTTTTTAATCACCATTAGTTGGTTTTAGATATTATATACAATATACAATACCAACAATAACCTTGAGGGCTTTACATGACCCAATCGTTCTCCCCAAAAGAAAAATAGCCTCACGTTTAACACTGCGATTATGTAAGAAAACGTGACCTTTGAGCAACAACAACATTTATCGTACATAAAAAAATAATACCCCATTTTAGAGTAATTGTGCCACGCCAAGTTACATATTTACAATTTGATTGTAAAATGCCTTTAACTGTTTAAAGCTTATTACATAAAACACAATAAACTATTAAAATAATATTGTTATAACAAACTATTATGATTTCTTTTATATTTTGTAGTAAAATTCTTGTCCGAAAGACTTTTTATAAGTGAAAAAAAAACAGCTAAGCCTGCCCAGCGTCAACACTAAAGTGTTTGCAATATACATACATATGTACATACATATGTATGTAAATACGTACATACTCTGGCGAACAGCTTGTTGTATAGACTTCGAGCAAGGAAATAAAAACCATTTTCCATCGATCAATTTTTGCCAACATTAGAGCGAAAAACATAAAACAACACAAAATGTATCTTAACTTAATTTTACTTAGCCACTGTGCGCTTGAAAGCAAAATACAAAACAAAAAGGCAAAAGCAAATAAGGGAAGCGCACAGAGCAACAGACAAAAAGTTGGCGCTGCAATACACACCACCACACACATGCAACAAACAGCCAAGCGAAATTTCAAAGGAAACACAAATGCGTGATGCCAACGCACAGTGGGCCATTAAATTAAAATCCGTTGTAAAATTAAGCATATACATTTTCTTTAATATGAGTATAGATTTACATTTTTAACGATTTTTCAAAACTACTCCAACGCATAAGGTAGCTATTACATGTTTTAGGTGCATATCCCCTAATTTTATAGTGCCAAAAAAATATTATTGAATACTGTTTGTTGCAGTCTTGTACGCAAGTATGTGAAAAAATAAAGAAACTTAAAGGTCACTTAAGAGTGCCAACTATTGCTTCATGTTGTAGCCCACTCCAGCAACATTGTGCACATGTCCAATAGTAGGCTGCGTAAGTTGCCATTCGTACCAGACCTTTTCGGTATCAACGCGGCGCCAGAACTTAATAGATATGGTATCCCCCGGTTTGACAGTGCACGGATGCTGCAAGCAAAACATTTATTTGAAATAAGTCAAGTCAATTATGGCATATCATACTTACAAGAGGAAAGTACATAGGACACCACGAAACCATGCCTTCTGTGTGTGTTAATGGGTGTATGCTAAGCTTTATATCATTGTAGAGCACTGCTTCGAAGTAACCAGCTATGCCATGAATTACACAGTTGGATTGAACCTTGAATGACAGCTCTTTGTAGCGCGAATTGTCTACAACTGCATCCAGGTTAGGATGCGTAAATTTAAAGAGTGTCTGTGGCTCGTCTATATGATATATGTTTTTTAGTAGTGTTACGTAGCCGTGGTTGAAGTCTGGCGCATCCAGTTCGGAAACTTTATTATGAATCTTCGCAGACATTAGGGGATTAATGAACGAGCTTGATTCGCACGGTATGCTGATGCCATCGGGCTTGAGCAGCTTTGCAGTGCAGTCAAGACATTCCGGTGAAAGCTCATTGTCACCGAAGGAGCCTAGCAACTCGGAAACAGTCATATCAGCTAATTCGGGTGGCAAAAAGTAGCGCATATCTTTCGAAATTAGCTTCACATCTAAAGGACCATAAGTAAAAAAAAAATCAATCATGAAAATGCAAAACAACTGACACAACATATTAAACTACTTACCCTTGTCAGCCCACAGAGTCTTTACCATGCTGGTAAGCGTCTTTATGGCGCAGGGGTTCTTTTCTATAATGTATAGACGCACTTTGCGTTTCGCCAGAGCAGCTGCATTAAAAACGGCTCTGGCCAGCGGTCCACGTCCACCACCTAGTACCATGACAACCGTCTGAAAATCCAGTTACCATATATATCACAAGTTAACACTCTAAACGAAATTTAAAATCTAACCAACTTGGTATCAGCTTCGGCATCAGTAACACGATCAAGCAGCGCCTGTTGTATAGCTGTCTGATAAGCCTTATATTTAACAGGATCGGTTTCAAACACTTCGTAGCTAAAGGTATCCAAGTCATAAGCGAGTGGTTGAAGTGGATGTCGCGGCTCGTTTTCGCAGCTAAAAACTAAAGCGTTCTAGATTATGCGGATTATTTCAATATAAAAGCACTTACGAGTCCAGAAAATGTTGCTTACAATGGTCGTCATACAGAGTTTTTATATCGTCTGCATACTGCGACACGGCGCTATCCGTGGGATTAGCTGATATAATAACATTCGCGCGAATATTCAAAAAATTTTCAACAACGACACGCCACTCTTTTTTCAAAACGTACTTATTGGCATCGTTTAATATAAATAACGTGGATGGTATCATAATAGCTTCAATGGGTTCGCCAAGCCAGCGGCGCACACATTCGCGATTAGGACGTTTAGAACCATTAAGGTCTAACACAACTTTTACATGGGAACAATGATTAACACCAAAGCGTAAGCTGTTCCACCAGGTCCACGTGTCGACCGCTTGGGCCTCACATTTTTCAATCTCCGAAACATCTGAATGATGCTCAAATGTGGCCAGTTCGGGATTCTCAATGGGCACATTTATTAACCATATGCCTATATATATAGCAAGTTGAATAAATAAATTTTATTGCGAAAACCATTCAAGCGCACCTTTTGTTTTGATTCTTATAATTTCAGCCAATTGTGTATTTTCTTGACCATGTAGACGCGTCATAACAGGCCCATAGGCTTGCAGGTGTTCTGCCCAAGTAATGTCATCCAATAGAATACGCTTAGCGTTCTTTTGATATTTGGCATTACGCGAATCAACATCCACATCGGAAAGTATCAAAATTACTTTGTTGCACCAGTCATAGGGGCTAAGACAGGTGGCGGGGTATATTGGGTCCGATTCATATCTTTCAAAAGGCTGCATATTCGCGTTTATTGAAGTAGCAATAACAGAATAATTTTCGGAAATAGCTCTCTTTAAGAATGCATGCATGCCATTGATGCCTTCTTGGTGCAAACATACGTAGAACGACATGATTATCCAAATATGTATATACTTTTTTATATATGTACGTATTGACAATGAGCAAGTGTAAAACGTGTATACACGGCGGGTTATCGTTTGAATGAATGCGAACAGTTGACGGAACTAGTTCAATTATGCCAATTATGCACCTGATGCAATCAGTTATTATCGAACTGAAATCGATAACAGCCACAAACGTCTTGTGTATATTGTTTTGCGCAATTTTAATTATTTCTCAATGATGTTATTGTGTTTAGTCGATATCGTCGGATCATTGTCCGTTGGGCAAAAAGAAGGCTTACCGAAGAGTGTAACATACAGAAATAACCTTTCTACAAAATGTCGAATAAGTAATCAAGCTAAGGGTTACTAAAGAGTACACAACATTCAAATTGGCTCTTTGTCAAGACGATTCCCAAAAATAACACAAAAGCCATCCATCCTACGGTGCTAAAGATTTATAGATGAGGTACATTTTAACAAAATGTATAAAAAACTGATGACTGTTACACTCTTGCTGCTTAGGTGAAAAGTCGTGAAGATTTTGATGTACTGGCTAAGAATGTGCATGATATGCTTCCATACTATGTTCTAGTTTCAGACTGCTTCTTTCACAAAAAGATACTGCCAAGAGCAATAAATACATGTATGTTTTCCACAATATAAATGTATCAAAAACTAATCAATAAAAAACACAATATTGCAGCTTAAACGGAAATTCGTGAGGATTGAGATACACTGTATGAGGAGCAGGTCAATTTACTAAAGAACGAGACCCAAGGATTTGTTGTAGTCACGTAAAAGTTCTGTCAAATATACAAAATCAGCTTTGCCAAACGTCAACAGGACTTAGAATCAGCGGCCAGATTACATTTATAATCTTCGCAGCTAATAGGCAAATGATGTTTCAAATTTAGTCTTTGATTAAAAGATTCGGTATATTTTAAATCCTTACAAGAGGAAAGTACAGAGGAACACACGAGGTCATGCCTTCTGTGTGTGTCAATGGGTTTATGCTCATCTTAATATCATTGTAGAGCACTGTTTCGAAATAAGCACCTATGCCATGAATTACACAGTTGGATTTAACCTTGTCTACAACTGGATGCAGTTTAGGATGCGTAAATTTAAAAAGAGCCTGTGGCTCGTCTACATGATAAATGTTTTTTAGTAGTCTGACTGGCATATTCAGTTCGGGAACTTTACTGTGAATCACCGCAGACATTAGGGGATTTATGAACGAGCTTGATTCGCACGGTATGCTGATGCCATTGGGCTTGGGCAGCTTTGCAGTGCAGTCAAGACATCCCGGTGAAAGCTCATTGTCACCGAAGGAGCCTAGCCCGTCGAAAACAATCATATCAGCTCATTCACGTGGCGATAATTCGAGCATATCTTTAAAAATTTAAAAATCAATCATGAAAATGGAAAACAACTGACACAACATGTTAAATTACTTACCCTTGTCAGCCACAGAGCCTTTACCATGCTGGTAAGCATGTTTATGGCGCATGGGTTCTTTTCTATAATGTATAGACGCACTTTGCGTTTCGCTAAAGCAGCTGCATTAAGAACGGCTCTGGCCAGCGGTCCACGTCCACCACCTAATACCATGACAACCGTCTGAAATTAAGTTGCCATATAGATCCAAAGTAACTCTCTAAACGAAGCTTAAAATCTTACCAACTTGGTATCAGCTTCTGCATCAGTTACACGCTCCAACAGCGCCTGTTGTTTGGCTGTCTGATAAGCATTATATTTAGCAGGATCGGTTTCAAACACTTTGTAGTTATGGGTATCCAAGTTATAAGCGGGTGGCTAAAGAGGATCTAAACTAAAGCGTTCTAGATTATGCGGATTATTTCAATATAAAAGCACTTACGAGTCCAGAAAATGTTTCTTACAAATGCCGCTGTTGCTAGCTGATATTATAACATTCGCGCGCATATTCATAAAATGCCACGCCACTCTTTTTCCAAAATGTACTTATTGGCATCGTTTAATATAAATAACGTGGATGGTATTGTAATAGCTTCAATGGGTTCGCCCAGCCAGCGGCGCACACATTCGCGAATAGGACATTCAGAACCATTAAAGTCTAAAACAAGTTTTATATGGGAACTATGATTAACACCGAAGCGTAAGCTGTTCCACCAGGTCCATGTGTCTACCGCTGGGGCCGCGCATTTTTCAATCTCCGAGACATCTGAACGATGCTTAAATGTGGCCACTTCGGGATTCTCAATGGGCATATTTATGAACCATTCCACTATATACATAAATGAGCAAGTTGTATAAATAAATTTATTTACGAAAGCCATTCAAACCCACCATTTGTTTGGATTCTTATAATTGCAGCCAATTGTGTATTTTCTTGACTACGTAGACGGACGCGTCATAGCACACCGCTTTCCAGTATATCCGCCCAAAAAAATTTCTTCCAATAATGTACTCTTGGCATTCTTTTGCAATATTACAGGAATTTACATCCACATCGGACAGTACCAAAATTATTTTCTTGCACCAGTCAGAAAAAATAGGACAGGTGGCGGAGTATGTTGTGTCGGTTTCGAATATTTCAAAAGACTGTATAGACGGGTTTATTAAAGTAGCAATAGCAGAGAAGTTTTCGGTAATAGCTCTCTGAAATGATTGATCCATGCCATTGTTGCCTTCTTGATAATAGCAAACGTAGAACGAAATGATTATCCAAATATATATTCACTTTTTTATATATTGAAAATCAGTTAGTGTGATATGTATAAATACGGCGCGGAATCGCTTAAATGAATGCGAACAGTTTAATTGTGCCAATTATGGACATGATGCAATCTGTTATTATCAAAATAATATCGATAAAAGCCGCAACGTATATAAACGACTTGTGCGCATTGCTTTGCTATATAAATTTCAATTATTTTTCAACAATGTTGGCGCGTTTAAGTCGAAATCTCTATTCGTTGGGCCAAAAGAAGGTTTACCTAAAGATTGTAACCGTTAAACAAGAAACCCGACTAACGACGACGAAGAACCAGAGCTTCGGATATGATTTCAGCACTATAATAAAGAATATAAAAAATCTAAGGACTAGCATACTATTGCTGTTTAGGTGGAGGAAAAATCGTTAGGATTCAGATACACGGAAAAGGCGAGCTATTAGCTAGTAAACTTTATGTCTGCACATCCTTTTCATACGGCTACGTATAGGGCACATCAAATTTAACCACCAGCATCTTCTCAACGGGTCAACACAGCTCAACTGCCTATTTTGGGCACCAAGCATTTATCGACCACTTTCTAAGTTCCTGCAACGGCCTGGGGAGTATTAGAGCCTTTTTTTTCAATATATAAATTATTTATTTTAATAAGTTTATTTTCATATAAATAGCTGATTGTGGGCGTTTGCTCTACAATGAGTAACTTATTCGCTGATGTGAGGCCGTGCTCTACCTAAATCCATAATGAGACTGGATAATCAAGACTTTCCTTATTTTTGTTCTGGAGGTTTGTCATTGAGTAACGCCTTGGCATCCTCGATCGTGGCTTGCGCTAATATTATTTTAATTTGCAGCTTTGCGCGTGTTACAATGGCTGCATCGGAAATGTTGTTAAGTACCATTGCAGTGTATTCGCCGAATTGAACATTATTTTTCTCCATAGAATTTATTTCTGTGGATTGTTGAACTGGAGGTGGTTTTAGTGGAATTTTCGTTGATTTGCTTCCTAAAGCACCGGCTGCCGAAGTGACGCTTTTGATGTTGGAGCTTGTTTCATCCTGCAATAGAAACTTGTCAGTGTTAACAGCCATTTTAATTAACATTTATCTGATGTAGACTTTGAACTACGTACCGTGTTTGTAAGAGGATTATTCATATCATCGTCAGCTAGCAAGCCTGCCAGCCAAAAAGCATTTCGAGCAGACATTTCGAAATCGTCAAAGGGGCTTTCCTTGCGTCGTGCTCTAAAACAAATCCAAACAAGTTTATGAAATGCAATTGTAAGTAATTGTTTTAAGTTCAAAAGCTTGAGCAAAAAACTTGCATCAAAAGTTAAAATATTCTTTTTTGATTTTGCGTTAACTGTTGTGTATAGCTTATCTGTACAATCACAAAATGATCGTCTGCCATATTGCAGCTCACTTAATATCACGCTTAACATATATACAAAAATAAATTAATTATACACTTGAAACTTACTCTGACATGTTAATGCAATACCAAGCGAAAAAGTAAAATTTTTTCAAGCGTATATGTACCAGCAAAAGCAGTATTGTTTCAAATCACAATCGAAAATTTCGATACATCGTGGAGTGCATGTCTGGAATAGGTGTCAAAAAACGATATGCTGTTCTTTTAATGAGGCACAACTTGAACTTATTAAAATGTAATAAATAAGAGTACGCGGCTGCCCCGGGGAGCCATAGGAAATAAATAAATAATCATCATCACCATCAAAAAAAAAAAGCTCCGACTAGAATGCCTGCTGGCTCAGCTTTGGACGTTTTTGTTATCTATATATTGCCGCACATTTTAAAATGTGTGCCAGTTCCGCGCTTTGGCGCCTTTTTCCGTATTCAAAGTTGCCACTCTTTTTATTGACTTTTTTTTAATTTCGTAGTGAATGGCTAAAATTTAGACACAAGCAAATACGAACATTTCCACAAGACGCTGGAACGATTGGCAAATTCATTCGTTACGTCTTCTACATCTTAATGTTAGATGTTAACACTACAAACTTTTTAACAAGATTGTTTCCAATAATTTAAAACTAAAAATCCCAAATGTAGCAACCACTTTTGGCATTAAATACTACAAGAAGAACAATTTGCCAATGTTAAAGGTGGACTTGACCGGCATCGATATAACCTACTTAATTTGTTAGAGCTTTTGCATCCAGCATAGCCCAGCCCTTTTTGGTCATGGCCTGTTTTTTCATCGTGACACGAAAGGGCGTTTGCATTAGTACGTCATAATCATATTTGTTGTGACACTCCCATTTACCATATCGCACATTCCGCCTTGGGCGGATGGTCTCGCTCAGCATTGACGACCTCCCTATGACAGACCCTATGTATTGTTTAAAGTGTGGAGCTGTAAATTAAGCAGCATCGCAATCACATCTTAGAGCAGCAGTCATTTACGTATCCATTGTGGGCTCGGGACTCATCTCTTATTCGCAAGTTACTTTGCAGTGTATGGCCGATTGCTATTAACAACCTGCGACCTAGTTTGGCCACTTCAGAATCATCCCCACCAAATCCGCCAATTATTTTTTTTTTTGTTTTACATTTTATTAAGTGGTAAACAGACAACAACAATTTACAATCAAATTTAGAATATTTCTTT
Source organism: Chymomyza amoena (assembly GCA_037043745.1). Classification (NCBI taxonomy): domain Eukaryota; kingdom Metazoa; phylum Arthropoda; class Insecta; order Diptera; family Drosophilidae; genus Chymomyza; species Chymomyza amoena. Next base: position 46,647 of record JBAMAX010004409.1, on the reverse strand, counting down.
GTAGTATACTATGTATTACATACACATAATTGTACATACATACGTACGCAAACATACATATGTACATGCATATATAGTTATGTTATTTAGTAAATAATGAAATAGTTGAATCAAAGTTTAAGACGTTTAAGAAGTAGATTTAGAAAATTATTAGCAGCTTAAAGAGCCCACTTTACTTGTGTGCCGAAAAAGTCTCCTCGGGCTCATCCAGCGAAATTTTGGCCATAACAAATCGCGAGGAGGAGGTATTGGCACCACTGCTGCTGCTGCCATCGGTGCTAAGCGGTAACTGCGGCATCAGAGCGGGCAGCAACAGGAACTCATTGAACAAAAAGTCTGCATCCATGGACTGTGTTTTGCCATTGTAGCCACGAACAATGCGTTTGGGTGGCTCAATAAATCGCTCCTTGACAATGAGTGCACCCGGATGTGGCGGCGTGGCATCCAGCGAGGAGCATGCAGACAAAGCATTGGACAATCTGAAATGTGTAGCCGTAGTTGCTGCTGCAGAGCTGCTTGCCGCATGTTGCATTGTATTGGCCTGATGCTGCGGCGAGCTGTGCGTGGACATGGAAGTTGTTGCTGTGCTGTGGCAGCTATTGGCAGCAGCACCACAGCAGCCGCAGTTGTTGCTTTTTAGATTAATACACGATTGTGTGTGGGAACAGTCCGCAGTGGACTGCGCGGGCAAACGTTTAAGCGTGTTACTCTCAAAGGGAAAATTCGAATTGGATGTAGACTGTGTAAGATTCTCGAATTTACGCAGACGTGCATCCTGACGCAGTTGTTGTGGTCCAGCTGTTGGTAAATTGATAGAGGCATGTAACATATCCTTGTTATCCTTGCCGGATATGCTATGTGAGCACTCATAAGTGCCGCCCTCAAACATGCTTATCTGCTTTTGCATGCGCGGTGAGAGCGGATCGTGAGCACGACGTACGCTGCTGGTCTTGTTAGTCACCGTGTTGGGTGCGACAACAGCGGCAGAGTGTTCCGGCGAGGCATGTGTCACGCGTGTATCGGGCACGGGTGTGCTCAAAGGCAGCGCAAAGTCATATTTGGGATCATTAGCGTCTACTTCGGGTGGCTCGGCATGTGTGGGACAGCAGTAACATAATTCCAGCCGGGGTTCATCAATAGGCAGCGAGGGTGTGGTAGCCGCCGACAACGTGGCCTCATCATCGTCTTCGAAGCCCTAAAAATAAGAGAGAGAGAGAGAGTCTCAAGAAGCTGTCTTTTGTGGCTGTCTTTATATGCACTTACATCTACGGAAAGCGTCATGGAGCCCTTATTGGCCACCATGCTTAGATCCATGCCGAAGCTAACTGGCGTTAAGCAGGCGCTGCTCTTCTCATCCCCAACGCCGCTGCTGCCTGCATAAACGCTAAGATATGCGCCTGTATTCAAAGTGTCCTGGTTCATGGGCGCATAGCTGCAGAGCTCGGAATCAGCCTCTGGTATATCCATATCCATAGACGACAATTCACCCACTTCGATTTCCACGCCGGGCAACATTAAACTAAAAAGGATTTATGTCAAAAGCGTTTGGGTCATTTTTAAAAATACAAACTTACGGCTGACTTTGAGGCAGTCCTGGCTGCTGCTGCTCACCGGCTGGTAGCTCCTGCCGCTGCTGCTGCTGCTCCTGGCAAACTTGTTGCACATTGTATTTAAATGTTGCAAGTTCACATTGTTTGGTTAGTTTTATGGCAAGTTATACAAAAACAAAAATTAAGTGCATGGAGTTTCCTTTTAGGAAAATGCATGAGTGCGTAGCTTAAGCTTTTGGCAAGGCAAGACACAAAGTAAATAAAAGAGAGAATAGAGAAAGAAACGAGAAATGTAGATAAAGAGAGTAAGCAAAATGTGCGTGTGACACAAAAGGAAACTTCAAGTGATCTTTACAAAAAAAAAAAGGATTCCATTAAACATGCCAGGACAAACATCCATACATAAAATTTAGAAAAGAAACATACGGATTATATAAATCTTTTAAACGAATTAACAAAAAAAAAAGAAATTTGCTGTCCTTTTCCTGTTCGTCGTCTTCTATTTATAGGACACCCTGTATTGGAGGGTCAGTTCATACTATGGAATAGTATAAGGGACATCGAATTAGCTTGGAGTTCTATTTTGGTATAGTTTTAGACCAATTCCCTTCCAAACTGATTTTTCGAAGTTATGGCTCTTGCGAGGTGTGCTCAAAAAGTATCGCGAATTTTGAATTTTCGCGGGTTACGTATATACGAATTTCGATTTTTTTGTGGCGTCATGTTGGCACTCATGCCTCTCACTTATGCCAACAAGCTCGGTCATTTTGAATGTTCACTTAATTGTTGACAGCTGCTTTGCTTGCACGTGTTTTGGCTCGTCTTCGATTTTTACCTATTCAAAAAAATGGATCAAAGAACCTGTATCAAATTTTGTGTGAAAAATGTTGTTCCGAATGTTGACTGTGGCATACGAAGAAGCTACCTTGGACCGAAGCAACGTTTATGGGTGGTACAAAATGGTCTCAGAAGGCCGAGAAGATGTGAACGACGTAGAGCGCGCCGGACGCCTGAGCACTTCAACACAAAACGAAAAAATTGATGAAGTGAAGAAAATGGTATTGGCCAATCGTCGAATCACCGTTAGAGAAGTTGCCTAGACATATCGATTGGCTCGTGCCATTCGATTTTTATCAATGATTTGGGCATGAGACAGGTTGCCGCGAAATTCGTACAAAAATTGCTCAATTTCGACCAAAAACAGCATCGCTTGAACATTGCTAATGAGATGTTGGACTCTGTCCGCGACGACCCAAATTTGCTCCAGAGGGTCACAACTGGTGACGAATCGTGAGTTTATGATTATGACATGGAAACCAAAGCTCATCTCAATGGAAGCTGCCGCGCGAACCAAGACCGAAAAAAACGCGCCAAGTTCGGTCGAATGTGAAAGTTTTGCTTACAGTTTTCTTCGATTGCAGGGGCGTGGTGCATCATGAGTGCTTGCCACAGGGTAGAACGGTCAATAAGGCATATCACCTGCAAGTTATGCGCAATTTGCACGAAGCAATCCGTCAGAAACGCCCGGATTTGTGGAAGAACAAAAATTGGCTTTTACACCACGATAACGCCCCTGCTCACAAAAACAACACACTAATATTCCCCAGATCTGGCCCCCTGTGACTTTTTTTGTTGCCTAAACTGAAGAGGCCCATGAAAGGACGATGCTACGCTACGATTGACGAGATAAAGCCGGCATCGAAGGAGGATCTGAACAAGATAAAAACAAAATAATTTTTTGAAGTGTTTCGAAGATGGGAAAACCCGTTGGCACAAGTGTATAATATCTCATGGGGATTACTTTGAAGGGGACAAAATAGATATTCATGATAAAATACATAATTTTTGAAAAAACAAAAATTTCGCGATACTTTTTGAACACGCCTCGTATATGCTTAATAATAAAAAAAAGTTTGCTTTCAATTTTTGAAAAATTTGTTGAGTGTGGTGGAGCTTTATAAAATTAGCTAAAATTGTGAAAGTGAGTGGGGCTGCCAACTTAGCAATAAACTACTAAACTGTTTTTGCGCAAAATGTGTTGGAAAGCTCCTTAAGCTGACCAGATAGAGACGATTATCATAAAATAGATAAACATTTCTGCTAAAAAAATATTAAAAACAACGCTTTTTAGCACTTGACACAATTCTATAAAGCTTACAATTTATTTGTAAAAAAAAAGGAATATTAAAAACAAATTTTTGTAATCTTCTGGCATAAATGAAATAAATTTAACAAAAAATAATACATATATATTTTTGCGACTCTTAGCTCCAAGTCTTAAATTTATGCTTGCTGCGAGTTTTAAACCGCTGAAATTAAAAAATATAAAACAAAAAAAATATATCAAAAAAACTATAAATACTTTTAAAAAATCAAAATTATTAAAAACAAAACTAAGTGAAATATACAAACTAATTTTTAAGTGCATACTTATGCTTAATATATATATTTTATTTTTATTCCAAGCTAAACAAAAATAAAAAAAAAAATGCCAAAATTAAACCAAACATGCATCACTTTTTGGATATCAACTTTCCGGCTCCAGCATGGGGCTAAGTCTACGGAACTTACGCTGAATTTGTGCCGAGCCCAGACGTTGCTCCTCCGATTCAGTTAGAAACTCCTTGTCTTCTAACGCAGGTAGTGGCTCTACATCTTGCACGCCAAAAGCTGACTTTTCCAAATCTGCCTCCATGGCGGTATTTTCCACTTCATCATCCGCAGCATCGGTACTCTGAGGCGAAATTTTGGGCGGCAGCGTCACTGATGGCATGCCTATCCTTGGACTATTATGTGAGGGTACAACGGCCAGCTCATTGTCTAAGACACGCGGTGGTGAACCCGTCGGTGTCTTAAAGATTTGAGCCATGATCATATCCTGCAGAAATAAGTCCAGCTTGCGAAGTGACAATGCATTATGCAGTGTTTCCAATGGACGTATCGGCGGCACATCTCCGAAGCCTAATCGCACGTACAAGACGAAGAATATTAGTGTTGAAAAATGCATCAACTGTTTTTAAAAGTATTGTTTAGGACAAAACCAAGCAGTCGGTTACGAAAAAAAAGTACTTAGCTTAAGGAAGTCAAATACCAGATTTTGTAACGACTTTGCGTTGATCCTTAAAGATGTCTAGGGATATACAAATTTTGGGTTTCAATGCTCAAAATCTTACAACACTGACGGCACAAACAATGAATCTAACCAGGTCCGTCGGGAGCATGAAGAAAAAAATATTTTATGGTATATTTTCCCCCATTTAATTTAAGCGATGCCCGCCAATAACAACAGAATTTTGGAACATCTGTTGGTAGGTATAAATATCTCTTAATGGATTTTTGCGCCCAAGCCCAAGTTCCCCAAGCCTATTTCTAAGTCAGGCTTGGTTAGGTTAGGTTGATTAGGTTAGGTTTAGTAAGGGCGGCTGCTGACTTTTCAAGTTCCTAAACCGGCCCGTTATGATACCTTGGATCTCTCTATTGCCCTTCTTCTGAGATAGTCCCGCTAGAAGATTACCCATCCCGTATCCTCCTCGGATGTATAGAATCTACCTCAGCTGATTATATAGGAAGTAATTTCCCAAATGCTTATTCCTACGTATACTAAGAGCCTCACAGGAACAGGAGAAGTGCTCTACTGATTTAACCTCTTCTTCGTCTTTGCAGCTTCTACTAAAGTCATGTCTCGGAACATTCTTCCTGGTCGCATGTCTTCCGACAAGCCAGTGCCCAGTGATCGCTCTGAGAACTGCCGAACACTGCGACCGATTAGGTCAATTTTAGGATAGGGTGGGTCATCTGTTAAAGCTACTCAATTTGAGTTTAAAAAAATATATTTTTGAGACCAGTTTCCACGATTTCGGAAGAATTACACATTACTGGAACCTCTTTACGTCGCTTGTTCGTGCAATGGATGGCAGAACAGCCAGATGAGAATTCATCGAAAATTACGACGCTTACATAAGGGCCTATAGGCGTCCATTTTGGCAATATTATTTTTCATACATAAATGAGAAGTTTTAAACTTGTATATGGATATTTCCCAATTTTGTTGGAAAATGTTCGAATAGTATGTAATTACGCAACAAAACAACAAATGGCCCACCCTATATTATAAAAAAAACAAATAATTGATTTCCAGAGTCTAATAATTTCAGAATTAAAAAATTTCCCTAATTTTATAAGTCTTAATCGAAATGTAATTTTCTTTTCAAAGAGTATCATCGAAAATTGGTATGATCCCTTTCCCAACATTTTTGTACAAAATTATTAAATATTTATTCATAAAAGGGTATTTAAAGTCTGGGGTTTAAAAGACATCTTATGCGATAATTGTTATTCGTAAATTTGGGCACATAAATAAATATATTATGCTATATTTTTCATACATAAATGAGTAGTTTAAAATTTAAATGGTATACTTCTTCCCAATTTTGTTTGAAAATATTCGAATAAAATGCAATTACGCAACAAAACAACAAATGGTCCACCCTATATTATAAACAAAACAAATAATTTATTTCCAGAATCTAATAACTTCGGACTAGAAAAATTTCCCAAATTGTATTAATTGTCCTAGTTGAAAATAACAAATGGCCCACCCTATATTATAAAAAAATAAATAATTCATTACCCGAACAGACAATAACTTTCGACTTAAAAAACTTCCCAAATTTTCTTAAGTATTTATTGAAATTTAATTTTCTATTCAAAGAGTATCATCCAAAATTGGTATCATCTCTTTCTCAGAAAATATTTACAAAATTAATAGAGTGTACTTGAATAAAAGAGTATCTAAAGAACGGTATTTTATACCATTCAGCGTGTTATTCGTAAGTTTGGACACAATACGCTTTCACTCCTTAGTTATTCATATTTTCAATAGTTCCTTATATGCTTTTTGGATTCGGCGAATGTCAAAAGCCAAAACTTTCAAGTCATGGAATGGAGTCTAAGTTTTGGTCATTTTTATTTTCTATAATGTTTGTGTAGGTTTGTGTCAAGAACTAGATGTTAATCATCCCATAACCACTAAGTGAATTACACTGCCGCTCAACTGAATAGGTTCACCATTTCTATAAAAGTTATTGGAAAATATCTTTTTAATTAATTGGCCGATAGTGATGAAATATATTTTTTTTTATAGTAAATTTTATTGTTAATAATAAACAACAGTTAGCGGTCTCTAACATTAGGTACAAGTAATTTTTTTTTTGGTTTTCCAGTAACATACCAAAATTTGACTGTTTATTTTGGCTCAACAGAATAGGTTCAAGAGATTCGAATAAGAAATAAAAATATAAAAAGTAATTATTCACAGTATGGTTTATTTTTAATAAAAATATATACTTTTTCGCTATAATTTGGTAATTAGTATGCCCTCCTTTTTTTAGTATAACTTCATATATATCGAATTTGCTAAGATTTATAATAGTTTTCGATAACTCCAAGAGAAATCTCTGTCCATGCGTTTTTAATGGCGTCAATTAAGGACTCTGTGACTTTAAATTGTCTCCCACCCTCATAAACTTTTCGAGACAATAGCGCCCAAAAGTTTTCCAAAATATTTAGGTCTGGGGAGTATGGTGGCCACTCGAGCAATCTTACGTTCTGGTCTGCAATCCACTGTTTTATCACTCTTGCAGTGTGAATGGGTGCGTTGTCATGCTGATATGTCCATGACAGCCGGTGAAACACATTGAAAAATTGTGGAAAAGGCTTTTGTAGTACAGTTTTGTACATATTTGCATTCATTTTTGATGAAACAAACTGCAGTTCACAAGTCCCATAATAGGATATGCCTCCCCACACCATTATTCCACCTGCACAAGAGTGGTGGCGACTTAAAACACATTCTTCCTTTCGTAGGTGATGAAAGTAGTAATTATACCCGTCCGGACCATCCAGATTGAATTTTTTGTCATCGGAAAACACGACAGTGTTCCATTCCTACTTCAATGACATATGATCTTGAGCAAACCGAAGGCGTGCAGCTTTACGCACATCATTAAGAGGTGTTTTTTTTTTAATTTTCAACCTCCTCAAATGTTAAGCCCTACAAATTATGCGTTTTACAGTCGTCAGACTGGCCTTAACACCGCATGCATCCTTGATTTTGGCAGCTGAGCGAGTTGAATTGGATGCAGCTCTAATAATATGTCTTCTGGCTGTTCCCGTTGTCGCGTACTTTGCACCTCCTTTCATGTTATTGCCATAGGTCGAGGTATTTCGAAGATAATAATTACTCACAACATTTTGACTTCGATCAAATTTTTTTGCGATCTGACGGTGACTTAGACCAGATTCGACATATCCTTATATTCTACCTTTTTCAAAATCACTTAGTTGAGTTCCGCGGCCCATTTTACATAATAATAGCTGCGATTACTCGAAATTGATAAACACTTAAGAATTGACGTCTTTAAATTATGGCTTTCGCTCACAAATTGAAGTCAAATACTATTGAACCTATTCTGTTGAGCCAAAATAAAAAGTCAAATTTTGGTATGATACTGGAAAACAAAAAAAAAATTACTTGTACTAATGTTAGAGACCGCTAACTGTTGTTTATTATTAACAATAAAATTTACTATAAAAAAAAATATATTTCATCACAATCGGCCAATTAATTAAAAAGATATGATCCAATAACTTTTATAGAAATCGTGAACCTATTCAGTTGAGCGGTAGTGTACATAATCTAGATTTCTCTCTGTAAACTATATTCATCATAGATCTGGTTCTTTTTTATCAATTATTCCCAAAATTCGAAGCTTCTCTTCTATACCAACAACCAAGTCAGTTTATGTGAATAATAATATTTAAATAAACTAACTGGTTGTGCCGGGAAGTTTCGAGGGAAATTATCCACGACTATTAAAAGGGGAATTTTTGCTATGCAAGACGTGTACATGATTCAGAAACAATTTAATTAAAATTATATACCAATAAATATATAACTTGGAATTGGCATAAATAGAATCTCATAAGTCTCATAAATCTCCTAAATAGAATCTCACTTTTAAACCTATTTTGCCAATTCGTTTTAATTCCTCTCGTTTTTGCGAGATGAAAAGTAGCAAACATTCGGGGGCACAGCTGCATATATAAGAAAACTAATAAACATTTTGGACTCGAGCAGAAATAGTCTTTGAATTTTGAGGCCAATCTTTACTCAGCGCTTTGGTCTCCAAAATACTTTATTGCGATTATCATCGATGATAATGATGTTGGGTATCATTTATAAGCTACATGACGCTCCAGGGGGAGGCGATCTGTGACACAAATATCATTTGGAAAATCTTGAAAAATATTCCGTTACACCCTATTTTGACGAAAATCAGCGTCACGTAAATTTATGGATGTCCCTTGGATGATAATCGAATTTTTTTGATTAAAAAAAAAAAAGAAAGGAATTAATTTGATCAAGTTAGGTTATCCTAGCTCTCATAGTCCTTAAGATACAGGCGTTCATACAGACAGACTGACGGTACAAATTTTGTTGACCCTCTTTCGGGGGTCTCCGAGTTTTTCTTTTATAACTTACAAACTAAACATACCCCTTAGACAAAGTCACAGGGTATGATCAGAGATCTGCGACCTTAGTATCCTTCACAAGGGAACTAGGGGAGCAAACATCTGTATTTACTCAAGTAGCCAAGCTGCTTTTAGGACATTATCATCTAGGCGCATCTCCTCCAGGATGGTTAAAGAATGCCATAATTACCTCCAAACCCTGTCCTTCTAGAATAAAGTCGTTCTATGTTGGGTACCATGGCACTCTGGAGTGGAGGGTATAACTCGATTGCTGACGACCCTGAGCACGACAGGGTGCCTCCACCTCCACCCTGACTACATCTTCTGCGCCTTTCTGTGGTATTGGTTGGTTCACAATCAAGACCATGATAAACAAATGGGACGCAGAACATAGGAGATACTGGTTCTCCTTAACGGGGCTTCGTTAAGCAAAAGTGTTTGTCAAACCACTGGATACGATCAAGACAAAAGGTCTTGGCAGAACGGACTTAAAACTCCTGGTAGCATACCTATCTGGCCAACACACTGTTAGATGCCATCTACAGAAAATTGGCCTATCGGACTCTTCAGAGTGCAGACTCTGTCTCGAAGACGATGAAACCACCAAACATTTTCTCTGTGATTGCCCAGCGCTTGTATGGGACCCTGTCACATGGGAAAGGCACGGATTAGTCCCATCCATCTTCCACCAACAAAAGACGTACTGCTATTCATGCGGAAATCGGAAAGTCTTTTGCCGTAATTTATGGGTATGGTACAAAAGATCTTTTGGTCGCAGTGCCCCACCTCTTTGGGAGGAGCTCTTACGGGGGAAAAAAAAGATGATCAGAACAACAAAAGAAACCATTTTAGTCATGCCCGTCTGTCTGCCCGTTCTTTAAGAACTAGAATCATTTAAATTGGCCATAATTCGTCGTCTTTTTCATTGGGAACTTCGGGATTTGAAGTTTTACTAACTGTTTGGCCCCGTAACATTACCCATATCGGACTTAACGATAAACTTAGGCACTAAATTAGGGCTAGTTAACTTACCGGACGATGATACCGGTATCATATCCCGTAGATTCGGCGCCGAGGAGCTACCGCTTATGACCGCTGTGCTGAAAAGGCTATTCGCGCTCGTGGCCATCTTTTTGCTAAAACCACCGAAACCCAACATTTTCATATAGGACATCTGGCCGGCAATACTGTGTCTTTGGCGGCGCGACGATGTCGATGAATTGGCCGATGATACGGAGGCCGCTGATACCGAGACTGTGCTATCTGTAGCGATGGTATTGGTACAACAAGACAGGGACGTGGTATTGTTGTTGTGGTGGTTGTTGTCATTGGTTGTGGTTGTTGTTGTTGTTGCGGTTGTGTGTATGTCAGATGTGTGGGTGGTTTGTGTCGTATGGTTGTTGTGACGATTGTGTGGTTTGTTGTCAGTTGTGGTGGTGGTGGAGGAGGGATCGATCGGATTGAATTGGTTAGTAAAAGGTTGATTAGAAGACATTGCTGCTATTGTTGTAGTTGTTGTTGCTGTGTTTTCTAATGTTGTTGTTGTGTTTGTGGTGGTTGTTGTTGTGTTTGTGGTGGTGGTTGTTGCTGTTGTTGTTGTTGTGGTGATGCTTGTTGTATGTTCTATAATGCTTGCTGTTGCTAGATGCAGGGATTCAGTCATGGGCATATCAGTGACCAACACTGTGGGTATATTATAAACTACTTGTATGCTCTGCTGCTGCTGCGGCGGCGGCTGATGCATACTCAATGCCTCAGTCTGCTGTGGACTGGATGCCAAACTGGCTACATGCTCCTCAATGGGTGCAAAACAACTGACAAAATAGGGCGCACCGTCGCCGCCAAAGCGCGCAGAGCTGACCAGCTCACGTTGCGCAAAACGAAAGGGATTCTCCTGCACCACGGGCGCTGTTTGCGCCACCATGGAAAGCTGACCACAGGAGTGACTGGTGGCCTTGCTATTGCCAGCGCTTAGTTGGCAATGTGATTCGTTCATTTCTTTGCACAATTTAAGCGTGGAAGCCGTCGGATCATTGTCGTTGCTCTGCAGCAGCGTCAGCATTGAAGCAGCGCCGCTCTGGTGCGGCTCATGCAAACGTTGGCCAAATTCGGCGCTAAGCAATATAGGTGGCGCTGAGCTGGACAGCTGAAAGTCATCGTAGTCAAAGGAGCTTAATGCCGAGCGCGTTGCTTGCTGTGGCTGTGCCGACGTCTCAGCCGTGCCCGGGCTGTCGCCGGCCAGCAAGTCTGTCAGACTTTTGGAGTGCGCATGTGGTGCACCAGTGGCTACAGCCTCACCGCTTGTACAATTGCAGCTCAGGGGACGCTCATTGGTGGCCAGCGGTGAGATTTGCGGCAAATGCTGCAGCTGACGCACATAGTCCGGCTCATCGCTGCTCTCCATGCGCCGCATGGTCAGCAAACGTTTATGCGGCGTATTGATGCAACCATGCGTGGACTGTCCAGCGTGCCCAGTGCTGCCAGCCAGCGGTGTGCTCGGATTTTGAGAGAAATCTATGTCGGACAAGGGCAGCTCATTAGTGGATGAATCTATCTTAAAGAAGGATAAACTGTCTGTGACGCGTATACGAAAGGCGGCGCCTTTCCTGCTGCTGCTGCTAGAGACTCTGGCGTTGACTATCTCGCCAAATGTTGGGGAGCAGCTGACGGCCATTCCATCGGCTGGAATGCGGTCAAGGGGTCAACGGGGGCACAGTTAGTTGGTAGTCATGGACGATTGTTTTTTTTCGTTGCGTTGTTGTACATATGTATGTGTATGTTTGTGTGTGTGTGTGTGTGTGTGTGTGCGTATGTATGTATAGTCATAGAGTATATAAACGGAAAACTTATTAGCCGAAATACTAATTAAAAAGAAGTTGTCATAATTAGCAAAAACGAAAGATTGTAGGGCAGAAATCAGGCCAGGATTTATATATATATTTGTGGGTGTGCGTGCGTGTGTGTGTGTGTGAATGTGTACTTGTGTTAAGCCATAGAAGTGACAACTACTAGCTTGATCTTTACACAAAGCATAAGCCGAAACAACTTGCAATGCCTAAAATACTAAATTAGTGTGACCAGCGTGCGGTGAAATGAAAAAGACTAAATAAAGTGAATTCTGTAAAGTTTAGCTAAATTGGCCAAAGCCATAGCGTCACCCGATAGGTTTTGCCTTTAAATTTAGGTCTACTTGCATATAGCAAAAATTTCACTGGACATATTGGTAAAAAGTTCGAATTTTTAGCTGAAAGCTCTTTCAATTTGATATAACGAACGTCTTCTGTGTTGTTTATATGTTTATTTTCATAAAATTCTCTTTTTTTAGCTTTATCTGGTCACACTATTTGCAATAACACAGTGCAATAACTTTCTAAGAGCTACATGATTCCATTTCTTAGTTTTAGAATAAGGTGAATTCTAAGAAATGCCTTAAAAAATCGTTTTTAATAAAACACTCATAGATTACTCTTTATAGCTAACATTTTTGGGCATAAATATTTCTTATTCAAACCGAGTTAGAGTTGGAACATAAAATGTGAGTAGTTTTTTTTAAAATTTGGAATCTTTTATTTTTCCACTTTTTTTTAGGAAATGGGTGAAGCACAACTTTGTCACGACTTTTATTAGACACTCTCAAAGATATCGAATCGTTTCTTTAGATAGAGAAATTTTCTCTTTTTGAAATTCTTTAGAAAATAGGTCGTGACTTTTATTAGATATTCCCAAAGATATCTAAACTTATTTACTCAGCATATATTTGAAAAGAAAAATTCACAACTTTAAATAATAAACTCACTTCTTTAGTTCCAGCTTGAAACTACGCTAAACTGAACCAAAGAATTGTATTTTAAATAAAAATGAATATGAACCTTGAACTGAAATCTTAATGTCCACTTTGATGCGGAAAGAAAAACTTTGGTTTAGATTTTTCTGCACTTTTCGAGATTCGATAACTTTGTAAACATTGTGGCTAAAGTTGTAGAACTTGATTTATCGATTTATTATTGTTTATGGCAAGATTAATAATTTGTTTTCGCTTCAACTGAAGAGTTCATTAATTCATCTTATAAACATTTCTTACTATAGATCTAAAAATTTTAAAAAGTCTCTGCTCTAAAAAATCACTTAAGTAAAAGGCGTTTTAGAGCAGTTCGTTATAGTGAAATTTGACTGTAGGTATAATTTGTTATCTAAGTATTAATAATCGTTTATGTATAAGCAAAATAATTGCATTGGAAAAATAAACAGCTCACTGCTTGGGGACTTACTTATGGAAGGCACTTTTGCTAAGCTAGAAATCAGACGTTTTTTTTTTAAATCGATTAGTAATCCAGAAAAATGTACAAATGCTAAAAATGCTCATTTTATATTCCTAGTTTAAGTTACTATTTTTTTCTTAAGAAAAACTTTTTTTTAGAATTTAACAAGTAAAAATTTTGTTATCGAATATTCATAGCTGTTATCTCTAATGGGCGAGCTTAAGATCACTATAAAGAATTATTGCTTAAAAGTGCAGCTGTTAGTAATTGCAGACTATGTTAGGAAAATTAATTTTATAGGCATAAATATGTAGTTATCGAATGCTCATTGCAGTTCTATCTAGTGAGTCAGTTTATCGAATGCGCATTCCAGTTCTCTCTAGAGAATCAGTTTAGAGCTACAATGGCAAATGATTGCCTCAAATTTATTAATTGCAGGGTACGATAAATAAATTAGTTTTATAAGTAAAAATGAGTAGTTATCGAATGCTAATTGCAGTTCTTTGTAGTGAGTGCGTTTAGAGCTACTTTGGTGTATTATTATTATTATTTCCCAATCAAATATATAGTATTTGGTGTATCATTGCTTTAAATTAATGATTGCTGGCTACTAAAAATTAGTAGTAATCGAAAGCTTGTTGCAGTTCATAAACAAAAATGAATTGTTATCGAATGATCATTGGAGTTCTCTTAAGTGATCGAGTTTAAAGCCACAATGGTGAATTATTGGCTCAAACTTGTTTACTTATTATTAATTGCAGGCTATGTTAAGTAAATAATATTCATAGACAAAATGAGTAGTTATCGAATGCTCATTGCAGTTCTCTGTAGTAAGTCAGTTTAGCGCTATAATGGCAAATTATTGCTTCAAATTTACTAATTAAATAAACTTTAAAAATACTAATCTCAAATTAAACTCATTACTAACAATGAGTAGTTATCGAATGCTCATTGCAGTTCTTTCAGTGATTTAAAAATAACTCGTTATAAATAACAGTCTAAAATTAAGCAGCTTTTTTAGTACACTTTTGCGTGTAGATAACTTAAAAATGAATAGTTATCGAGTAGTACGATAACTTTCGGGTGTGTGTATGTAGTGTGTGTGTGTGTGGGGTAAAGCGGTAGCGTCGGGTGGGGTGGGGCAGCGGCGGCACACAAACAAAAAATCAAACAACAGCAAGCAGGATTTATCGATTTATCGGTTAGATATTGATTGTTTCAACGCCCGGGCACAACAAACAATCAACAAACATACAACAACAACAACAAAAAAGAAAGAGTTGATTATCAAAACAAACAACAACAAAGGACACACAGACAAAAACAATTATGTACAAACACAAACAAATGTGTATAATTTTTTTAGAGGTAGTTGTAGTAGTAAAAAATATTCAAGTCTTAACAAAATTTTGATGTTTTTGTTCTTTAGCTTTTGTTCTCATTTTTCACATGCATTAAAAACAAAAAGCGAGGAGAGAATGAGAGAGCGAGATCAACAGTTATACACACAAACACAGAGAGCGACAGCGACAGTAAGTATAATAATTCTACGCGTAGTCAAGGTCAGAGCCAAAGTGAGAGAGAGAGAGAGTTACAGAGAAAGCGCCAAAGTGCGAGAGAGCCAAAGAGTGCGCTGTAACAGCAGCTAAGCTTTAACGGTAATCAAGCGCATGCCAAATAAACAAAATGGCGGCGCATGCGCAACATTACCGTTGCTTAGCTATTGTAACAGCACATGCCATTTTCCAACTACGTGTGTGTGTGTGTGTGTTTATGTGTGTGTGTGTTTGGGAGAGTGTGCTTGTGTATGTGACTTTCTATTCTTTCTTTTTTTTTTTGGCAGGGATTTGGCATTGATTTTTTTTTTTTTTGGCTTGGACAAGAGCCGCGGCACAGCCAAGTACACGGGATTACGCGGCCAGATGCTTATCGATTTTCATTTTTCTCACAATTTTTCATTCGTCATAAACATATTATATACATACACAGTACGATATATATATATGTAAGTATATTAGGTATATAAAATGTTGTTTATGTTTTTATAGTGTATATTATATTCAATATATAGAAAAAAGAAAACCAAAAATGTTGGGCATAGTTAAGAGTTGAGATTTGTTTAGAGGAATAAAAAACAAAAGATATGGTATTTTAGAAACGATTATATAGATCAACACATTTTCGAAACAAAAAAAAAAAAAACTTGAAATCAACTTGGAACATTTAAATTTTAAATTGGATATTTAAATAAGACGTTTAGAAAGTCTCTAAAATACAATAAAGTAAATCAAACCAGACATGATCTAAAAGTTTTTTCCGGACTTTCATGGCAATTAAACATGGTAGACGCTGACATTTTAGAACGCTCAAAAAGCAGGAAGTTCAAGCTTAAAGTAGCACTCCGAAAAATAGACTGAACTCTTGTCTACTGTAAGGTCGAAAATTTGATATTCGAATTTGAAACTTTGAACTCGTCTTAGGAACATTTATAAATATCTCAAGTTAAGACCAAAAGCTGCTACTTCGTAAGCGTCTAATATCCAATGTCTACCTTTTGTCTTATAAAGCGCATATGGGAGTAAGAGAGTGAGTAGGTTGTGAGTTGGGTTGGTTGAGACTTAGTTGGGTTTGGTTTGGTTTAGAGCGTCAAGCACGCACGAAAGGCACACATTGGCATGCAAGACATAAAACAATAATAAATACAGGAAAATAACTTTAAATTGAAGTCGGACCGTAGCCGTTAAAAATAGCTCCAAAGCAAATGTCAGCTTACAAAACTTAAGAGATCTCAGCGATCTGAGCGATCTGTAGCCTGACATTGCCTTAAAACCGAAAGAACACTCCATATATATGTTAGTTTTAAGCCGATTTTTCAATGTTAAAACAGCCAAGAAGAACACAAAGAAGAATAAATCAAAACATTTAAAGAAACGAAGAAGAAACAAAAGAATTCCACAAAAAAAAAAAGTTAAACGAACAAAAATTTTTAAAGTTCTATGTAGTTTCGTTGTTAGATAAGAGACCGTCTGGTCTTGGAGCATTTGCCGCCGCAAGGCGCAGTGGAAAGCGCAGCTAGCATGGTCAGCAAAGCGCGCGCTTACATACATACCCTGATCCTGGTGAACCTGCGGGGGACAACGTTGCTCAAAGCTACGCGAACGTGGCTCACAATCCGGACTAACGTTACGTATATCGGGGCTGATGGGTCGCACATCCAAGGCGGGATGCTGTTGTTGATGTTGTAGTTGTTGCTGCGAGGCCAGTTCCTCGTTGAGACGTTTGGCCAAATCCATAGCCTCATGACCGCTGACTGTATGATGTGAGCCAATAGGTATGGGTTTGGACTTGACCTGTTTGGAGCATAGACGATTGAACGTAAACGCTGAGTATTGTGGACTTGAATTGTACGTGCGCTCGTTATTGACATGACAAAGCTCACTGCCCGAGCAAGGGATCGCTTGGGTCTGTCAAAAAAGGAAAGCATGAAAATCAGCACCCACACGAGCAGCTAGCCAAGCTCACCGAACGTCTTTTCTGATTGGCCTCCTCCTGCGTTTCCTCCTCTTCTATGCGCCCTGGATTTGATTCCTCGGATGAGGCAACGCTTACATTGCTTATATTATCACCATGTGAGTGTGGCCGAAAACCTGGACCCGGTGGCAGATTCTTTTGCACGCAACAATTTACGCCTGGACTAAAGTGCAGCTCCACATGAAAACGTTCTTCCGAAATGGGGTCCTTGGTGGGATCCTCATACAGCATTATAACAATTTGTGACATATAGTTCAGCTCTGTGACCATCGATATATAGTCCATGGCACGACGCCATTGCTCATCCGTAACCACATTTAGCAAACCGCCATAACGCAGCACTGTCAGCAGTGAGTGCACATGGGATTCGCTGGTAAAGTACAGACGCGTGCGCACATGCCGCTGCGGACTGGCCACGCCATGGCTATAATGCGGATTGAGACGATTCATAAACTCATCCTCGACTTCATCAATGTTGCGCTGCAGATCGCCCTTGATCTTGCGCAACAGTGGTCCACAGATGCCCTGACCTATGGTCAGTTTCTCGCCCGGCGTAAGACCGTATTCCTGCGGTATAACTATATCAGCTAGATTCTTGGCATAGATGTACAACTCCTCGGCCTGGTCGTATTGCAGCGTATGCTGATTGTGCTGCAGATCGTATTTGATGCAATCATAAATATCGGGTATTTTGGATATGTCAAATAACTTTGACTTGGTGCTAAAGTCCTTTTCAATTTTTTCCCAGCGACAGCGCATTAGATCCCATGTCTCGCCATGATACAATATGGCATCCTTGGTCTTGGGATCATCCTTTTTGATGCTTATAATATGCAGCAGTTCGCGTATGAGCGTGTGCACATGATAGCAGCAGTCGACGGGGTTCTTGACAAAGTCCAAGGCCTGATCAATAGACTTGCTCTTGCAGGGATTGATCAGCTCGCGATCTGTTTCGGTAAACTCGCGATCATTTTGCATCAGCTCATGCAGACGACCCTTGGCGCTGTGTACAGAACAGGATTAGTAAGATGCGCAGGCTAGGAGTTTTACTACTTACAGGTTTTGATATTTGCTCGAATCGCAATCGTTGTCCAGCAAGCCATTGGTATTGGCGCTCTTCACCATCTGCACCAATATGGGCGTTAGTTCGCCCTCTAGAGCTAGCAAACCCTTGGCAAAGGCAGCCGCTGTCATTTGTACGCGCCCCTCATCCGAGGCATATATTTTCAGATCATGTCGAAAGGTGGAGTGCAAGCTGTTAAATTAAAGAGATTAAGTTTTTCTCCATATTGTAGGAGACTAAGTGAGCACTTACCGCAACAGGCCCAGTCCCTGTGTGCCCGAGTAGTCAGAACGACCCTGGCCGCCTGGATACATGCAACGAAAGATGCGACCCAACTCCTCGGCTTGTATGCGCCCAGCAGGCGTCAGCTCACCACCCCATTTAAGTATCAATACTAGCGAAGGCTCCGAAGGCGAATCAGCTGTTGGTGTATCATCGCCGCCCTTGGATAACTTCTTTTTCTTACTCTCATCAGAGTTGGGTGGACGTGGTCGACCTTTAGGCTGATACTTCATTTGCACCTTGCGATTAATGCCCGAAAAGTGACCATACATTTCAAGCACATTTTTCAACTGTTCCAATTTGCTTTCCTTCTCCTGAATTTCCACGTGCGACTTGGTATGTATTTCGGTCAGCAAATAGCGCGCTATATCCAATATTTCCTGCAGCTGCTTGGGACGCTTCAGCTTGACATGTCCCAGCTTGTAGCCATCGTACTTTTCAAATATCTCAAAAAATCTAAAAATAAAAGCTAGAGTTAGTGGAGCGCCATTTACAGAGTTATTTCAAACTACTCACTTGGGATGCCGCACCTCAACCTTCATCTTTTGCTTGGGCGTACGATCGCCATGCCGTATAACTGCCACAACGCAGCGTAGTTCCATCATTTTGCCAAACGTTGTGGGCACTATGGGCGGATCATCCAGCTGAAAGGGCACCGACCAGGGTATATGCAGCGTGGGCGTCAGCTCACGTAATATCATGTTGCCCAAAATCTTGGCACAATCATCATAATACTTGTTAGAGTTCTTCACAAAGCTAAAGCCATTCACATCACAGACGAAGCTCTTGCCATTGGCACGCAGTAAATCGAAACCACAAACGGTTTGCTTAAAGGCCAGACAAACCTTACGCGAGATGAGCTTCTCCAAATGATTAAGTATGACCGGATAGCGGATTTCCTTGCCCTCACTATCGCGTTCCACTTTGCCATCCAGCGCAGGACTCTTGCGTGCCTCGGCATGAGCATAATCCGGCCCGACGGTATAGACCTTGACGTCCGTGCCTGAAAAGTATACTAAGTTGTAAAGGTAATGCTGGATTCAGTGCTTTCGACTGGCAGCCATTTGGGGGTGGCAGCAACTACTCAAACTGCTCAGGCGTATGCGTGTGTGGGTGTGGGGGGAAGTGTGCTTGTTATGAGATCGGCGAACTTTGGAAAAACCAAAGTTTAAATACCCTTAGATAGCCAAGCGTGCTTAAGAACCTGAGCAAAGCTGTAGATTCCCCTAACTTTGGGAGCTGCTGAGAGCAAATCGGAAGCGGAAGATGTTTCAAAAACGTACGGAACAGAGGGAAAGATAGCAAAGAGAACTAGGAAAAGATTTAGGGGTACTTCCACCCAAGGTTAAAAAGCAACGCAAGGAGGAGTACATAGTTATATAATGTATATAGTATGATTGAAGCACGCAACAAGACAACGATAGCAGGATGAGCGAGTGGGAGAAGAGCAGTCGAGATGAAAGATTATGTTATGTGTATATAATATACTTATTGACCGGTTTACTGGTTTATATGTAGTAAATGCTAGTTTGACTATTGTGACTGTTATTTGAGATTTGAGGTTATGGCAAATAGCGACTTTATATGGCAATAGATATAGGGCATAAGTCAAACGCGCATACCATCGGTAGGCATAAAGTCCTCATAGATGAAGGAGCCGGTCTTGCGTACACGGGATTCGGGTGAGTAAACGCTGCTGCGGCTGCCAATCTTACGAAATAGACGCTGACTGCCGCCACCTGCCGATGTGGGATAGTATATATAGATATTGTGATCCTCTGCGGAAACGGGCTTCTCCACAAAAGGTTTGTTGAAGGTAATGCCATTGACCTCTACATGATCTTCGGATTCAATTAGCTCGTGATCTGCGTTATGAAAAAAATTAAGTAAGTTACATATCAAAGTAAATTGTAAATCAAACTCACGTTTGGGATCGGGTGAGTCACGATCGAGCACAGCATAGCGCGGTATCTCTATGCCCTCCTTCTCCAGTATCGCATAGACACGTCGCCGATCCTGTATATCATACTGCATATGCAGATTGTTTAACACAAAGGGACTGCGCAGCTGTGCATATTCAATTGCCTTCTCCAATGGAAATCCTTTGGAGTGAAACGATACCAAACAATCGCAGATTGGCCAACTCTGTACGGGCTCACGCAATATAACATTCTCCTCAAATGTTACCAATTTGATAAACTCGAATTCACCCAATCTCGTTAGAATCTCCTTCATAGGCTTGGATTGTGTCTTCTTGGCCATGGCACAAATGCCCACCACAACCTGTTTGCTGGTGCTGGAGGAGGTGCTGGTATCCGAGTCCATGCCGTCGTTGCTATCGCCGTAATCGGTTTCGCCCTGGTCAGAAAATACGTAAAGTTAGAACTTGTAGTAGATGCTTTGATAAGATTGCATTCGAAGAGATTCTTCTGGGCATACGCAAGGCACATGCTTATTTTTTTTTTTTTAATTTTCATAAATTTCGAATTTTGTTGTTTCCATATTTGCTGTCAAAAGTCAAATGGAAGAAAATTCGACTGTATTAGGGATCCCATTATCGTTGGGGTCATATAAAATTGAAATTTCGTGACTTTTTTTGGTGAGGTCTTTAAGTTTGGAAGGGCGTAATTCTTGAGGAACGAGGGTATTGCCCCTGAGTTAAAAATCTAGTGATAAAGAAATAAATCTTCACTTAAGTTATTCAGCATTTTCGATTTTTTTCCTAAACCAAAAAAAAAATTTAGATTATAGCCAAAAATTCCTAAAATAAGCTTAAAAAATCTTGAGATTAAAAAAAAATGATTATCAAGCTAATAAAAAGTAATTGATAATTCTTGCTATAAGAACATCTCGAAATAGGATCAATAATTCTTAAAATTTGAAGATGATACCAACATTCTTAAAATGAATTTAAAAAATCTAGAGATTAAAAAAAATAATTATCAAGCTAATAAAAATAAAAAGTACTAGATAATTCTAGCTATAAGAAGATTTGGAAATAAGATCAAAAATTCGTTAAATTTGAAGATTATACCAAAATTGTTAAAATGAGCTTGAGATTGAAGAAAAATATTTATCAAGCTACTAAAAATAAAAAGTACTCTATAATTCTTGCTATAAGAAAATCACAAAATGGCATCCAAAATTCTAAAAATTAAATAATAACTCATAAATTGGGCGAAAAAATCGCTTAGACTTAAAAAAATGTAAAACTTCGACTAAGAACAAAAAATAATGTTCTTGAGATAAAAAAAAAAGATTTCAGTTACATCATAAGATAAACATTTTGCTGTTTACATTTTTTAGCGATCTGGCAACTCCTGTATTCAAATAAGCACAAATTAATTCAAAGTAAATATCTATAAAAAGATCTTAGAACTAGAAGCTACGAATAAACTGGAAAGTGTACGCATTAGAACCATTAATCGATATGTTTAAATCAATTAATTGAAAAATCTGCGCAACTCACTTTAGGATTTTTCGTGCTCATTTCACAAATCTTAAATCAAAACCTTAATTTGTATGGTTATAATCAAAAATCAAACAATTCGGAATTTTTGTTAGGGTCATTGAACTCCGATTAGGTCTCAACGCTGACATAGCACAAATTCGATTTTGATGAAATCTTGTACAGTGTCTGGAAATCTAAAAATATTCCGAATAACAAAGATAACGATAAATGCATCAAAAAAGTTGGCTTTTTTCGAGTTGCTCTACAATACCTCTATGGGAGCTATAAAATATAAGAGCGATAACGAAAAATAAAATAAAGTTTTTAAGCGTGATGTAATAAAGTATATAATATGAGAACTCTAGCTCTGAGATCTAGGCATTCATAATCACCATGATCAAAGTTTGGACGGTTGGGTTTCCGACGTTTTTTTTTCTATAATTCATACACAGTACATATATTCTTTATAGGCACTGTGGTCGGAAAGCTTTCCGTCTAAACTTCGTAGTAATTTACTATTTGCTACTAATGCACAATGGGCTAAATGAGTCGAAAATTATTTTTGGAAAAAAAATCGCTAATTGATAAGAAATTTTTTCGATTTGGACAAGCCTATGTTGGGTATACGTAATTTATTTTGAAGTCTTCAAATTTGTGCAATTATTTAAAATTCACAAAAAATATTTATAATTATTAAAAAAAAAAAAATCGAGGCGGTGTCCGGCAGTGCAATACCATGTACCCTTTTTCTCGAAAAAATAGCATTCCCACATATTCCTTCTAAAAATTTTTTGGGGCAAAACTATATTTATTCCTACAAATTCTGCAAATTTGTACCGATTTTGATGAGAAACGAAAGTTAAAAGTATATAGGGTAAATATCAATACATGTTGAGAAAACACGGTAAATCGATTGCGGGAGTGGGGCATCGCATCGATTAAATTTGCATGTGGATTTGTTCATTAAAGTCACATGAATCAGCTTACTACAAAAATTATAATTCTAGGTTGCTTATTACCATAATTACCCGATGTTGAACAATTTTCTACTATGGTATATTCACGATACTCACAAAAATGCGTATATCTCACAAGCCAATACCCATCGCAATAGGCTTAAAATATCCGTATTGACAAGCTCTTAAACACGCAAAAATCAGATTTGAAATTCATTGAAGCGTTCATGAGAACACCCGTAACCCCCACCCCCAATACTTAGTAACACTTTTGGTTATACACTTAAAATTTAATAAAACAAAAGTAAGACCGAAAAATTTACACACAATATTTTAAATTTAGAGAAATCTAAACATATTTAAAACTCCTAACAATTACGGACGTGAATAGCACCGTTTTGTTTTCTTCAACCTTCCATTTACAACGGCCTCGTTTAAAACACGGTCCACGTCCCTCTTGAAACGTTGATCATTTTGGGCCTTATGGCCTCGTTTTATTATGTGCCTACGTATCGCATATGCAGCAGAACCCGAGGGTTTTCCAATTTCGTCTATTGCCGCCATCACCATCAAGCCAAATTTAGTCGGCCTTTTTTGTTTCAGGACATCAGCGGGCGGTCTAATTCGTTTCGCCCCTCCAAATTTATCTGCAGTGGCGAGCCTCCCACGGTCCTTCAACATTGCTTTAGGTTTGGTAATTTTATTGGCATTCGACTTCAGTATCCCTCGGGGCTTTGCAATTTTGTTAGTGGCAAATGTTGGCTTCTTCGTTGTTTTAGTGGTTAGACCCTTTTTTTGCAACCTTTTTAATAGACTTCTGAAGCGATCTGCTTCTGGTAGGTCGCGATTATTTCCCTTTAGATGCTGAACAATGGCCTTGGTGGATTTGCGTGTGACTCTGGCTATCTCCCCAATGCTTTCCATAATCACTAGAGTTCTAGGACTAAGGAAATTATTAGGGCAAGCTTGTTTTTCATCTGAGTCATCATGCGTCACTTCTTGGTCTTCAACGCTCATGGGAATATTTGTTGCGACACCGTTTGTCTCCTGAAGCTCGTTTACGGGTGTAGTCTCTTGGTCGGGATTCTCTTCATCGGCTATTAACATACCCTGATGATCCATATTGGCACCCATTAGCGGATGTCTGTTCTTATATTGGATTACGTACTTATATAGGCTGCAAGCAATTGAAAATCAAAGAATTTTTTCGAATAATAAATGCAACAAAATTAAAATTTTTCCGACTAATTTAATTTTACGAATATTTGTTTAAATGTACGTCTGCTTATGTTAGAGTTTCAATATATTATGATTTTTTTTACTCTCCTATGAAATAAGTAAAGACTTGAAGTCAAAAGCAAAGGTAACTCAGTTGTAAAATTTTAAAATACCTTTCGATAAGTCTTAGGGAGTCTGATATAGCTGGAGATTCATTTATTGAGTGAATGTGACCACTCCGTCTTTCAGAGAAGGTAGAAGTTAGGCAACCAAATCTTCGAGGTAAGCCGCTTCTTATGTCACTATTATTATAAAGCTCCCTTAGGTATATTATGTATCACCTCAAGGAAAAAAAATGTGGTACAGTCGAGGCGGTGCCCGACAGTGGAATACCCTGTACCTTTTTTTTAGAAAAAATGTTTTCTACTGCGGGTGAACGGGGGAAGGGGTTGACATGATTCAACAAACTTCATTTTCTGAGGAAATATGCGCACCAGCTGGTAAAGTTTCGTATCTCTAGCTCTTATAATCTCCGAGATACAGACTCAATCGCTACCCGAGCTTATGATAGGCATTTTGGTATAAATAGGTCTGCCACGCTTCTTTCGATTCGTTATTTACATTGCACAAATCTAGTATACCCTTTTGACTTTAAAGTACAGGGTATAAAAACAAGGATGTTCGCTCATGAACATTTTGACAATTTATTTGCAATTTCGCCCATTGTGCTTGATAATTTTTAATTGTAGGTTGTACTATATTTATTAACTTTACTATGTTTAGTTAACGCCTCAGGAACCAAAAACTTGTATAACTCAAAAACTATTTTTAAATACTGACGTCATTTATAACGCATAAAATATAAAATTTCCATTTTGCACGTTTTCCATTTGTTGTTACAAATTAAAAATCAAATTTTTGTAAAGCAAATTCTAAAATATATTGACCATTAATTTTTGGCAATTTTTATATGTAAATAGTTTTGCCAAGCAATTAGCAATTTGTAATAAAAACGCAAAAATTAAATTTAACAAATTTTTATTACTTTATGTGCAGTAATAAAAGCCATTCATTTGAAAAATGTATTAAAAAAATGGCGTACGGAAAGTCGGGCGCGGACGACTTTGGGATACCCTGTACCACTAGCTTGCAATAAAATCCGGTTCCTTCACAAAAAACCAAAAACAGAAGAATTTTTTAGCAAAAATTTTTTTTTGTCCAATCGTTCCTATGGGAGCTATATGATATAATCAACCGATTTCAATAAAATTTGACACAGTGCCTAAATACCTTAAAAAAGATCTGAATGCCGAATTTAGTTCAAATATCTTTACAAACAATCCAAACACATCGAATTTTTTATATAAAACTTTTTTTGACCGATTGGTCCTATGGGAGGTATATGATCTAGTCAACTGATTTGGATTAAATTTAGTACAGTGCTTAGGAACTATAAAAAACTCACGAATATCAAATTTGGTCCCAATATCTTAACAAACAAACGAAACACAAAAAATGTTGTTAAAAAATCGATTTTTTGGAAGATCGGACCTATGGGAGCTATATGATATGGTCAACCGATTTTGTTCAAATTTGGCACATTGCTTAAGTGCTCTAAAAAATTTCCAAACGCCAAATCTGGTTACGATATCTTTATTAAAAAACGAAATATAGCGAATTTTTCTTTAAAGAAGTTATTTTGGCCGATCGGTCCTATGGGAGCTATATGATATAGTCAACCGATTTTGATCAAATTTGGTACAGTGATTGGGAACTATAAAAAACTCTCGAATACCAAATATGGTTACGATATCTTTATAAACAAACGAATTATTCATCTAAAACTTTTTTTTTTGTTATATAATATATATAGCTATATAATTTAACCCTTGTCTCCTATGGAATAATATGGGATCTAATGTGAAAGTTTGGTAACTCTAGCTCTTACCATCTCTGAGATCTAGGCGTTCACACGGACGGACGGACAGACGGACATGGGTATATCGACTTCTCTATTCACCCTGATCATATTTTAGGTAACTTTGGGGTGTCTCCGACGACTTCTTCTATATGTTACATACATTTTCGGCTTGCACAAACTTAATATACCCTTGGTACCATACGGTACAGGGTATAAAAATAAAAACAACAATAAATTCCATTGTCAAATAAATCACAACACTCATTAAAAACATCAATAAAAATTAAAGACATTTTGACACTCTGAAGGGAGATTTATCGGAGACAATGGAAAAAAAAAGCGCAATCAATTTAACGCAATATATTTTTTAAAAATTCCGCTAAAAAGAAAACTTAAAAAACAAAGTCGATATTATATTTTCATTAATCTTGTAATTATTGATATTGAGGTCATTGATTGGGTTGTTGTAAACATTTTTTATCTTTGTTCATGTGAAAAAATTTCAAGCGATTTTTGGGTTCGGAAATATTAACTACATATGGAGGTCACTGAATTCGAAACCAGAATCCGAGAAAGTTCCAGCATACCAGACATTAGTAAAACAAAAAACACCATAATAGTCTAGCTAAAAAAATTTCCCTTGTCATAGCAACAGCATGGTTACGATAGTTCGCCACCATTTTATTCGGTTTTAAACCGATTGTTTTGTTGCAAGAGAAATTGGAGAAATAGGTTGAAAAGTGTGCACATTTTAAACCGGTATTCTGAGATTCTATTTATGCCAATTTCAGTTTATATATTTATTGGTAAATATTTTAAACTATTTTGTTTCATGACTTGCATACAAAAAATTTCCTTGTAATAGTTGTAGATAATTTCCCTCGAAAGGTGTAAAGCTATGCTAACCATGAGCAAGGGAAATATGAGTAGATAGCGACAGCGAAAAATTTGGATTTGGGAGCACGCAAAAACGAATCTGAATGAAATAAATTGATCGTTTTGTTTTTTTTTTTTTTTTCTTTCGATTTTTGAGTAAATATTGCAAATATGATATATATATAAAACTTTGGATATCTAAAATCCAAACTTTTTAAAGCTAAAAATTCGATAAAAATACGCCCCTTAAACAAAGCTTGCAAAACAGAGAACTAAAGCGATAAGAGATATAATGTTAACAGATTTTTTTGTTTGTATTATTAGTAGATTGCCCTTTATTAACCAAAAGTCCTATAAGACGGGTATATTGGAAACTTTGGGAAAATATAGAACAATCCGCTGTTATAAAAGCAAATTTTTTTTTAAATCTTACATCTGGTTCGGATAGTTAAAAAAAAAAGACTGTGATAAAAATAATAAACGAAGGTAAATTCTATTCTATTCCCTTCCGTCAAGGTAGGAAGGGACCTCTCCGAGCCTTTTGATACCTTGCGAGGTTTCAGACAAGGCGACCCCTTATCATGCGACCTCTTCAACTTCGTCATGGAGAGCGTTCTGCGGAAGGCCGGCGTACATTGCACTGGTACTATCTTCCACAAGAGTGTCCAGCTCCTTGCGTACGCCGACGACATCGACATCATTGGGCGTACCAAGCGAGATGTCACCGCGGCCTTCAGTGCTATCGAACGGGAGTCTGCGAAAATGGGTCTGGCGGTAAATGAGGGCAAAACGCTGTCGTCAAGTAGGGACGTGCGGCCTACCTTGGCACCGCCGTTACCACCGACAACGATGTCAGCCTGGAGATCAAGCGCAGAATAACTCTTGCCAACAGGTGCTATTTCGGTCTCAATAGGCAATTGAGTAGTAGAGACCTCTCTCGCGCGACAAAACTATCACTCTACAAGGCACTCATCCTTCCAGTGCTTCTTTACGGCGCGGAAGCCTGGACAGTGTCGCTAACTGATGCAGCTGCCTTGGGAGTTTTCGAGAGGAAAGTACTGCGCAAGATCTTTGGTCCTATTGGAGTTGGCAATGACTACCGCATCCGCACCAACCAGGAGCTGTATGAGCTCTTCAACGACATGGACGGTGCTCAGCGGATCAACATCCAGCGGCTTCGCTGGCTCGGATATGTCGTTAGGATAGACGAGGATGCTCCAGCTAGACGTGTGTTCGATGCGGTAGTCAGTGGCCGTCGGCGGAGAGGACGACCGTGTCCGCGTTGGAAAGACCAAGTGGAAGGGTCTTCGCTCGGTGTGACCAACTGGAGAAGGCGCGCGCAATGCAGAGGCGCCTGGAGATACGTTTTAAGGCAGGCCGTAACGCGGTAATCGGGTTGTTATGGCCACATAAGAAGAAGAAATTCTATTCTAAGCTTTCGTAAAAACTCAAAAATCGATGGAATTTTGTGAGAATAATTTATCTCTTATTCGAATAACCTCAACATAAAAACGGCGATAAAAACAATAATCGAAAGTAAATTCTATTGTAAGCTTTTGTAAGAACTTGAAAATCTGTGAGATTTTGTGAGAAAAAAAAGATCTAACATTCATTGAATAGTGCTAACCTTGCAATTATTTAGTAACACTTAATAAAAAAAAAAAAACGATTTTTAGCCTATCCATGATTACGCAAGCTATCAAAAAAGTGCTCTTGGTTAAGGCATTTTGATGCCGATATTCGGTAATGATTTCTTATTTACCATGTAATTAGTTAAACTATCGCTATTAAGAAAGCGTGAAAAACGCAAAAATTAATACTTCATTATTAAAAATAAAGTTAAAAAAAACCTTCTCTGGCTACAAAACTTTTATAATTTAGAAATAACTTCTACAACTAAAAATAGAAGAATTTTTAAGCAAAAATGTTTTTTTGACCGATCGTTTCTATGCCATCTTTATGATATAGGCAACCGATTTTAATCAGTGCTTTGGTACTCTAAAAAAGATCCGAATGCCAATGTTGGTTTAAATATCTTCATAAACAAACGAAACACAACGAATTTTGTAAAAAAAAATGTTTTTTGGGAGCTATATAATATACTCAAACGATTTTTATAGAACTTGGTACAGTGCTTGAAACCTATAAAAACTCTCAAGCGCCAAATTTGGCTATGATATCTCCATAAACAAACGTATCACACCGAATTTTGTACAAAAATCGGTTTTTTGGATGATACGTTCTATGGGAGCTATATGATATAGTAAATCGATTTTGACAAAACTGGATACAGTGCTTAAAAACTTTAAAAAACTTCCGAGTGCCAAATTTGGCTATGATATCTCCATAAACAAACAAAATATACCGATATTTGTACAAAAATCGAGTTTGTTGGCCGATCGATCCTATTAGAGCTATATGATATGCGATATTTAAAAATATTCTAACTTGTATTTACACTTTCATATTAGTCCACACATTTATGTGCGGCATAATCATTATTAGTCCTTTATTTCATATAGCTACCATACAAAAATTGAGACTGCGGTTTCTTTTTAAGAGAGACGACGACTCAGCGCATTGCGTCACCTTTTATTTGTTGGGTCATTAAAAACAGACATTCAATTGAGAAATTTTAGGTAATAAGAAAATTGCTTTAAATATAGACGTGGCGCGAAACGCTAATTTTGGTTTTAGAATTCGAAAATTTGATTTAAGTACGTAAGTAAGAATAGAGCAAAGCGAAGGCCAATAAAGCTTTCGCCATTCCGGGGTAATAACACTTAAAAGAATTGATGGAAATTCTTAAATAAGTTGCGAATTATATTACATGCAAGAGTATACATAATTTCGTATTACCCGTTTCGCAATAAATTATACTTATGACACTTAAACGCGATACATTTGTTTTTAATTAAATATTTGATCAAAAAAACTCTTATGGCAACTCTCAGAATTAAAAAAATTTTCTATTATTAAGAGCAAACTGAACTTTTTAAGTGACGG
This sequence comes from Chymomyza amoena, assembly GCA_037043745.1. Taxonomy (NCBI): domain Eukaryota; kingdom Metazoa; phylum Arthropoda; class Insecta; order Diptera; family Drosophilidae; genus Chymomyza; species Chymomyza amoena. Next base: position 17,001 of record JBAMAX010004409.1, on the reverse strand, counting down.
ATCTTAAGTACGATTTGAGAAAAAAGAGTTTTACACAGTTCTTAAGAGAGCAATTCTCAATTTGAGATCAAAACTTAAAATAAGAGCTGCTCTCTTTTTCTAGTCTAAGTGCCAGTAAGAAACTATCTTTAAGACTTCTCATTTCTGGGGCATCTGTCAATTACTTTCCCGAACTAAAACATTTTGGAAAATTTTTATATGTGTCATTTGTTGACAAACAAAATTGTTTTTGGTACGCGCTAAAAGGCAAAATTTTTGCAAACAAAACTCAACAATCTGTAATAAAAACGTTTTTATCGTTGATAAGCAAATATTTATATAGTCCGGGTAGTGTCAAGAATTTCTAGCCGTGGGTTAGTTTTGCTACATTTCCGGCACGACAAACTCGAAAGTTCCAACTATAGCAAACAATCGACATCATTTTTAAACTGTTCAGTAGGCTTCTGAAATAGCCAACGATCTTAAGATCTTTCAAAAATTTCATTCAAAAAACGATAACCGGCACAACACCGAACACTCTGACCGAGACTACACCTACATTTAAGCACTCATCACAGTAGCAAAATTCATTGCTCTCATCGGTATTGTCTCCATCTTGGCCATAATCCTCATAATCGCTAACATTAAATGGTCCATACTCGCCATCATCATCATCATCATTGACAACAATAATGGGGGGTCTAGCTGTGTTGTTTCCCTGCCCCTGCTGAGGATCAGCGCTCTCGCTGCGCAGCTGTTGCTGTCGCTTTCGAACGCGACGCTGACGTTGACGTCGCTGCACGCTCAGGCTATGCCGACGCTCTGCCTGCAACTCGCTGGCACTGATGATGCCTTCAACGGCCAGCTCCGGCTGCTGTCCCGGCACAGCTGCTGCTGTTGCATCCGACTCGGCTTCAACAGCAGCTGCTGCAGCGGCTGCAGCTTCAAGCTTTTTTTTATGACGCTGATGACGCGAACGCAGCTTTTTGAGGCGCCACCAATCCTTAAACCAGGTCCACTCCATGCTGCCCGTAAGGTGCAGGCACCAACCAACGTTTTACGCGCACACACAAATATTATTTTGTTTTCGGTTTAAAATTAATTGCCTTTTAAATAATTAAAATATATTCGATATATATAATATATAGTACTATATGTGGAAACACAAAACAAAAACGGATCGTGCCGCGCACTGAACTGAGCACTGAACTGAGCACAGGGCCAGAAGGTAAGCGTATACGTGGGGATTCGGATTCGGAATCGGATTCAGTTTCGGATTCGTAGTCTGGGCACGGCCGTACGGAACAACGCAAAGATACGAAGCGTGCGAGCGTTTTGTGCTCTTATGAAGACGCCGCCGCCGTCGACATTTCGATCCATATTGTAGTAAACAGCATTATAATTGGCTTTGTTGCTCTTTGTTGATGTTGGAATGCCAATGGAATGGAAACTGGAAATGGTAGTGTACGTCGTCGTACACGTTAGGTACGGCTACGGCCCGGGTAGGGGTACGGGTACGGGTACACGGGTTCAGAGAGGCGCTAATGAGCACGCTCAAGCAGCAGCGCTGCTTGTGCTAGATAAGCTTAAGTTTTTGAGTAACTAAACGAGTAACGACGATAAAGCGACCGATTATACAATGTTTTATATTGTATATAGTATATATGTACATACGTATATATATGTATGTGTGTATATCACAAGGTCTCCTCTAGACCTGATAAGTAAATGTAAGGGCAGGGGCATATACTCTATGTAGATATAGATGACAATAACTTTGCACGCACACATATACAATAGCTACACACACGCATGCGCATGTCTAACGCTTTAAGACTAATACCAACGAAGAGTCATGACGACTTTCAAATACCCTGCAGAGTGCTGATTATGCGCTTCGTACTAATGGTGAAAAACTTTTACGTTGGACTACACCTCTAAGTAGTGCTGAAGGAACATCGACTATTTTTTGAATGCTTAAATTAATTCAGAGTGGACCATCTGTTAGACAGAGAAATAATAAATATCAATCCAAAACGTTATACAAAAAAAATGGCGGACGTAAAGTCGGGCGCGGACGACTTTAGGATACCCTGTACCACTAGCTTGTAATAAAGTCCGATTTCTTCACAAAAAACCAAAAACAGAAAAATTTTTAAGCAAATTTTTTTTTTTACCGATCATTCCTATGGGAGCTATATGATATAGTCAACCGATTTCAATAAAATTTGACACAATGCTTAAATATCTTAAAAAGATCTGAATGCCAAATTTATTTCAAATATCTTTAAAATCAAACAAAACACATCGAATTTTGTATAAAAAACGTGTTTTTGGACCGATTGGTCCTATGGGAGCTATATGATCTAGTCAAACGATTTGGATTAAATTTAGTACAGTGCTTAGGAACTATAAAATACTCACTAATGTCAAATTTGGTCCCAATATCTTAGCAAACAAACGAAGCACATTGCTTAAGTGGTCTAAAAAATTTCCAAACGCCAAATCTGGTTACGATATCTTTATTAAAAAACGAAATATAGCGAAATTTTCTTTAAAAAAGTTATTTTGGCCGATCGGTCCTATGGGAGCTATATGATATAGTCAACCGATTTCAATAAAATTTGGTACAGTGTTTGGGAACTATAAAAAACTTTCGAATACCAATACGATATCTTCATAAACAAATGAATTATTCATCTAAAACGCTTTTTTTTTGTCGAGGTCGTCTCAAACACCCCCATGGGAGCTATATAATTTATCCCCGATATCAAAAAAATAAAATAAACTTGCCTCCTATGGAATAATATGGGATCTAATGTGAAAGTTTGGTAACTCTAGCTCTTACCATCTCTGAGATCTAGGCGTTCACACGGACGGACGGACAGACGGACATGGGTATATCGACTTCTCTATTCACCCTGATCATATTTTAGGTAACTTTGGGGTGTCTCCGACGTCTCCTTCTATATGTTACATACATTTTCGGCTTGCACAAACTTAATATACCCTTGGTACCATACGGTACAGGGTATAAAAATAACTTGTGTCCTATGGAATAATCTGGGATCTAATGTGAAAGTTTGGTTGCTCTGGGCGTTCTAATGGACAAACGGACATGGGTCTTCTGGACTTCTCGAGACCCCCTGATCATATTTTAGGTAACTTTGGGGTGTCTCCGACGAATTCTTCTATATGTTACATACATTTTCGGTTTGCACAAACTTAATATACTCTTTGTACCATACGGTACAGGGTATAAAAAGAATGGTGTAAGCTTAGCAGGTGACAGAGGCATCCCTTATGGATTTTGAGCAGCCGAATCCCAAAATCAGAAAAAACTCCTTCACACAAATAAACACCAAAAAATACCATAAAACGAGATAATTTGATATTATCAAAGGACCATTGGATCGGAGTTTTTTGGACTTCGCCTGTGAGTTATAACGAAAAACATTCTGTTCCAGCTAGAATTCCAGTCTCATAATCTTTAAACTAATTTGAGATCCATTCATTATGGTTCCTAAATAAAATCATGTCAACGTTTTATGATCTAAGCGAACTCGACTTGTCGCTCACTAGATTGCCACCCTTGTTGATGTTGCAGGAATGCAAAGGTATTTTTCGATAATCGATATAAAAATATCGATGATCGGAAAAAAAATAAAAAAAAATCTTTGCATCGATATAACATCGACCTTACTTCCAAAACTACCTCTAAGTGCAAATTTGGCAAACGTTAAGTGTATCGATTTTAGAATACTCCATACCATCATAATATGCATCATTCGCTGCGAAAAAAAAATCGAATTTATGAGAAACAAGATTCTTTTCAGTCTGGAATATATAAAAAACTGGCATTCTCTATTATGCTTACATTAGGAGTAATACGTGACGCTAATTGCCCAAGAAAATCTCTTTTACATAATTCAAGACACCGCCTTTTAGATTCTGCTATAAACTGTAGTTCTCTGTTTTCTTCGAACTTAAGTTATTAATAGAGATCCCCATGCTTTAGCTAAGGGCGACTGACAAGATAGTCAGGGAAATTAACATAAGAATAAAATAAACTTAATGTCAGCATTAAAGCTTAAAACCCTTTAAATTGAACTAAATTTTCACAAGTGGAAGAAATTCTGTCTTGAAAATTATATACAATGATTTGCTATAATAAGAATTTTATTGTTAATAATAGAAAATTGATCTTGCTATATTTTGGCCACAATAAATTCCGAAATTTTTATTTTTTTTTGATACGAAATCGTTAGGAACAGTTTTTTGCTGCCTATCCAGCTAGACCCTCAGGTAGGATACATTTTGATCCCTTCTAATAGTTTATATATCGAACTAAACTTTCAGAAATGAAATAAAAGAACTTTTGTCTTGAAACTTATCTAAAATTAACTAAGATAAGAATTTTTTTTGTGGAAATAGAAATGCTGATCTCAAATTCCGAAATTCTTCTTTTTTTCCAAATCGTTGAGAGCAGTTTTTTGCTGCTTATGGAGCTAGACCTTCACGTAGGATACATTTTGATCCCTTCTAACAGTTTATATTACACTAGTTAGAAGACCTTTAAAAATTTAAGGGTCATCGACTGAACCTTCGTAAAAAACGTTAAAATTCTTAGATTTTGGAATACTCTATAGCATCATAATATATGTAGTTCGAATTTATTTTTTTCAGTATGGAATTATTGAAAAATTTGCATTCTCTATTATGCTTAACTTAAGACTCTATCTCAATCAAACTAAATTTTGACAAATAAAGAACTTCTGTCTTGAACTTATCTAAAAATAGGAAATGAATTTTGATCTCAATAATAGAAAAGTAGATCTCGACATATTTTTCGTATAGCTATCTAATGCTCAAATTTGGTCTCCTAACAGTTATAGTCTACAAAATCTGGGTGTTTATAGGGTATTAAAATATTAAATTTAATAACCATAAAACTTCAATTAAGGCATGAAAAAAACAAAATTTGAGTCTCTTAGACAGTGAAATACGCTGCTAAATTACTGAGCATTACGTACGACTCTTATAGTATGCGAAGTTCTAGCATGAGGGAAGAGGTTTAACTTCCAGCTCGGTCCAAATTGTTCCACACATCAAGATTTCCACCAACATGAAGGTGTTCATGTGGACAAAGATCTACACTGAATTGTGACAATACGAAAAATCTAAAAGATCAATTTTTTAAAGGAACCATAGAAAAAAATAGAGTAAAATATTTTCTGTCAATCTTAATTAAAAAACCGAAACCGAGTTCTGTAAAAAATTGAAAAAATGTGGTATATTTTTAGGCTGGTCTTTTAAAGTAATTTATAGTATTACTAGACAATCAACATGCCAATTACGAAAAATTTGTACATAGGATAGATTTTAAGTGGAACTAGAACTAGTTCTAGATTAGAACACTTTCTAAAGACCTTTACTAATCGCCATCTTTTGAGGCAAAGAAAAAGTTTGCTGGAATAGACGCAAGTTAGTCCCCTTCGTGCGTTGCGAATGTTGCTGTAAAGTCGATCGCCAGTTGACAGATTACTTTCTCAGGAAGCTATAGGGCAGAAAAGTTTTGGAATGGCATAGTATATGAATATCCAGCCTGGTCATCTATATAAGCTTAAATGATAGCTCTTCCGAAATACCAGATAGAAGGTAGCTTTTTTGGATGACATCATTTTGTGTTAGCATCGTAGGCAACAAGTCGCCTGAAAGATCTTTATACCCTGTACAATGCAATGTATGTAACGGACAGAAGGAGGCAGACCCCAAGTACCTTATACCAAAATGCCTATCATAACCTCGGGTAGCGATTGAGTCTGTATGAACACCTCGATCCCAGAGATTAAAAGAGCTAGAGATATGAAACTTTATCAGCTGCTGCGCATATTTCCTGAGAAAATTAAGTTTCTTGAATCATGACAATATCTTCCCCCGTTATCCCGCAGCAGATTTGAGCGGTTTTTAGCCCAACCGTTTAATATTTTGATCTGCCACAGCGATAAGCGATTAACTCATACATCCGAATATCAAAAATGAACTAAATTGGACAAATATAACAAAAGTTGTAGACATTAGAATCACAATTTTTGGTAAGCTAATGAACAAATCCACATCCAAATTTGATCAATGCGGACCTCCCACTCCCGCAATCGATTAACCGAATTTCTCCTACACCCCTCAACATATCAACTTGAATCTTACCCCAATTGGAAAGTTCTTAGTAGGAATATGCAGAATACATTTTTTCGAGATAAATGGTACAGGGTATTCTACTGTCGGGCACCGCCTCGACTGTACCACATTTTTTTTCCTTGAGGTGATACATAATATACCTAAGGGAGCTTTATAATAATAGTGACATAAGAAGCGGCTTACCTCGAAGATTTGGTTGCCTAACTTCTACCTTCGCTGAAAGACGGAGTGGTCACATTCACTCAATAAAAGAATCTCCAGCTATATCAGACTTCCTAAGACTTATCGAAAGGTATTTTAAAATTTTACAACTGAGTTACCTTTGCTTTTGACTTCAAGTCTTTACTTATTTCATAGGAGAGTAAAAAAAATCATAATATATTGAAACTCTAACATAAGCAGACGTACATTTAAACAAATATTCGTAAAATTAAATTAGTCGGAAAAATTTTAATTTTGTTGCAAGATATATATATATATTCGAAAAATTCGTTGAGTTTGAATTGCGTGCAACTGATATAAGTACGTAATCCAATAAGACAACAGACATCCGCTAATGGGTGCCAATATGGATCATCAGGGTATGTTACTAGACGATGAAGAGAATCCCGACCCAGAGACTACACCCGTAAACGAGCTTCAGGAGACAAACGGTGTCGCAACAAATATTCCCATGAGCGTAGATGCCGGAGAAGTGACGCATGATGACTCAGATGAAAAACGAGCTTACCCTGATAATGTCCAAAGTCCTAGAACCCTAGTGATTATGGAAAGCATTGGGGAGATAGCCAGAGTCACACGCAAATCCACAAAGGCCATTGGTCAGCATCTAAAGCAAAATTATCGCGACATACCAGAAGCAGATCGCTTCAGAAGTCTATTAAAAAGGTTGCAAAAAAAGGGTTCAACCACTCAAAAAACGAAGAAGCCAACATTTGCCACTAACAAAATTGCAAAGCCCCGAGGGATACTGAAGTCGAATGCCAATAAAATTACCAAACCTAAAGCAATAGTAAAGGACCGTGGGAGGCTCGCCACTGCAAATAAATTTGGAGGGGCGAAACGATTTAGTCCGCACGCTGATGTCCTGAAACAAAAAAGGCCGACTAAATTCGGCTTGATGGTCATGGCGGCAATAGACGAAATCGGAAAACCCTCGGGTTCTGCTGCATATGCGATACGTAGGCACATAATAAAACGAGGCCATAAGGCCCAAAATGATCAACGTTTCAAGAGGGACGTGGACCGAGTGCTGAACGAGGCCGTTGTAAATGGAAGGTTGAAGAAAACAAAACGGTGCTATTCACGTCCGTAATTGTTAGGAGTTTTAAATATGTTTAGATTTCTCTAAATTTAAAATATTGTGTGTAAATTTTTCGGTCTTACTTTTGTTGTATTAAATTTTAAGTGGATACCAGAAAGTGTGCCTAAGTACTGGGGTTGGGTTGTTACGGATGTTCTCGTGAACGCGTCGATGAATTTCAAATCGGATTTTTGCGTGTGTTAAAGTTTGTCAATACCGAGGTTTTAGGCCTATTGCGATGTGTTTTTGTGTGTATAGGTTCGTGAGATATACGCAATTTTGTGAATATCGTTAAAATAGCACAGTAGAAAATGGTTCAGACAGAAGCGTAGTCGTAAAGGGGTTGAAATGTAGTTTCTGTGGGGCATGAATTTACTAGAGATGCGAGCTCTCTTAAGAATACTTAAGTTCGTCCATACGGCTTTTTATAGAGTCATGAAAGTCAACTAATCCAAAAATCTTCTGATTGTCTAGATAAGCTAACTAAAGAATCTCACGATGTTTATACACTTTAAGAGTATTCAAAAAGTTTAGGCAGGACTTGCCGGGCACACTAGTTATGGATAAGTAAAGCACATTTGAATATCCTAATGTTTAATGCCGTGCTCTACCGTGTCCTTTTGCGAGTTCTGCCCTAACTGGCTGTATTATTTATAGAATTAGTTTTATTTTACCTCATAGTTTCTTAGTAAATGGTTTATTTAGGTATTTTGCAAAATCTTATATGGTATTCCGCCGAAAACTGACTTTATATTTCGAACAAGTTGACCGAATTCAGGTTTTTCGCCGTTTATAAAAAATCCAAAGGGCAAGAAATTTGGTTATTATCTTTAAAAATTAGGGGTGATTCATTAAGACCTTTTTTTTTCAATAGGGATTTTCGTGTGGATCACGCGTGATCCATGACAGCTGTCAAGGCAAAGTTGTTCAGTATTCATTGGCAAATCATCATGGAAAGCCGAATGATCTTCCTGCACGTTGCCGTTTTAGTGAATGGGCTCTTGGTAAGATCGATGAAAATCCGTTGTTTTCGACCAAAATTTTGTTCAGTGATGAGGCCCACTTTTGACTCCACGGTTTCGTGAATAAGCAAAATCGCCGTATTTGGGAAGAAGATCAACCCGAAGAGGTTCACCAGCTGCCATTATATCCAAGAAAAACAACGGGTTGGTGCGGTCTGTGGGCTGGTGGCCAATGATTGTCCGTATTTTTTTTAAAATGAGCAAGGTGCGAACGTTACCATCAATGGCGCACGTTATCGGACCATGTTAACGGACTTTTTGCTGTCTGAAATTGTTGCCCGTGATCTCGACGACATTTGGTTCCAACAGGATGACGCTCCGGTTCACATTGCCAATGAAACAATGGCTCTATTGCGAGGTCAATTTGGTGAGAGATTAATTTCACGTACGGGACCCGTACCTTGGCCGCCAAGATCGTGCGATATCACACCGCTCGACTTTTTTCTTTGGGGTTACGTAAAGTCAAAAGTTTATGTGGACAAACCAGCAACGATTGAGGCCTTGGAAGCCAACATTACTCGTGCTATTGGCCAAATACCAGCGGAAATGCTTGAACGAGTCATGGAAAATTGGACCTTCAGGATAGACCATTTAAAACGCAGTTGCGGCCAACATTTGAACGAGATTATTTTTAAAAAATAAATGCCATAAAATATCCTTTCGAAATCATAAATAAAGATCCCATCATTCCTTTAAAATTTGGATTTGCCAAATCATTAAAAAAAAAGGTCTTAATGAATCACCCGTTAAATAAAAACAATTTTTAAAGTTACCACAACAAGTTTTTACCTTAGAGGAATCTAAAGAATTCCAACTAATCGCAATGTCAAAATACTTTTGACCGGCTAAAAAATCATCTCACATTAGCAATTTTTTGCTCACTTAAAGCTAATAATAGATTCTAACTCTCAAAGTAAAATGGATTTCGTAGCTTCTCTTAGTTTTTAGATATAAGCGGTGCTACCAAGCCGTAGCTCTTGGAGGGGCCTGGACTCGAGAGTCATTCGGGAATGACAACATGGCATGATATGTATTTTTATGAGTTAAGAAAAATTGGTAGGGGCGCGGATTCGAGATTTCCCCCGGGGGCGGGATATTCTCTACGGCCCTGGGTACTATATTTCACACAGATTTGTCAAAATACTTTTGGCCTCTATTGTAAATAAAACTGTGTTGAAAGCCCTTCAGAAACATTGAAACAAATGTTTTGTTATAAAAGCAGCTGCCGGGTCTAAAGTATGACTCCTCAGGAATCTGTTTCCACTCGATTTTCGCTGCTCGATTAATAAGTTCAAAATACTTTCGCTTTTGAAATACCGCACACACTCAAAAAAAAAAACAAAACTTTTATTTAGATTAAAAAACTTTTACAATACTTTAAGTAAAAAGTCAACAAACGCGAAATTTAAAATTGTCAATTAAAACTTTTGAGATGATTCCAAATCTCTAAGCCTTTTTAATTACTTTGCAACTTTAATTATAAATTACCCGCAAAAAAGAAAAAAAAAAAAAAAGCAAAAAGACAACCGTTCCAGAAGATTGCCAGGGAATAACTGGCCAGAACATTGGCCGCCCCATATGGACGGTTGTCAAAGCTTTGCGCAAACAGGCAATACCAAAAATAGTATTAGCCAAAGCCAAACAAATGTGGAACAAATAATTGCAAGCCAAGTTATTAAGCCAAATTGTGACCAAAAATTAATTAGATTTTTAGTCAAACAACGAATAAATGCAAAACATACAGTAAAAAGTAAACAAAACGAACGCGAAGCAAAAGCAAAAACAACAACAAGAACAACGGAAGCTGAAGCAGACGATAAAGCAATTAAAAACAAAATACAAAAAAAAACAGATGTGTTAAGTAATACCAGGGAATCAAAACTACTAGGCTAGGCTCCTGAATAATGAAATTCGGAAACGATATAAAATTTTATTTTTCAGAAATTAACTTATCGCTAAAATAAATCACTTTGTAATTAACTGATTTGTTTTTTTGGCAAAATTTCGATAATTTATCGATAGTGACGACAATTTATTTATTTTACCACATTTTAAATCAAACGATGCTCGATAATACGACTTTGGTAAAGTTTCGATAACATATCGATTAAACAATAACTGACTATTTAGGTGTTGGACAAGACACATCCCGTAAACAAATTAATTTAATTCAAATATTTTTCTTAAAACTTTAATTAAGAAAGAATACTGGAAAATAAGGAATCTTTAGAAAGTCTATTTTTTTTTTAGCTAAATGGGTGGATAATTATGTTTAAAATAATGTCAAAAGATGATTTAAAAAAAACGTCTTCTAGCTACGGATTTTAGTCTAGTCGGATTTTAGTCTAGTCGGATTTTAGTCCAATGTGTTTTACGAAATATTTCGATTTATTTGTATCCGATCGATTTACAATCTTTATAAGATAATTTTTTACTGAGCTTCGTACGATTTAAATCCAATGGTTTTTTCGAAATATTTCGATTTATTTGCATTCGATCGATTAAAAATTTTTAACAATTTTTATAAGATAATTTTCTCTACTAGGCTTTGTACGATTTAAGTCCAAACGATTCTTCGAAATAATTCGATTTATTTGCATTCGATCGATTTACAATTTTTACAAACTTTATAAGAAATTTTCTACTAAACTACAGGGTGCGCCATTTGAATGTGGTGGATGGAAATATTGAATAACTTTGACAGATTTCAACCGATTGACGTCGTCGAACACATTTTGGAAAGGTTATTACATTACAATTTTAACTATGAATCGATTCACGCCCAAAGAACGCGCGGAAATAACGTTATTCGAGTGAGTGAATCGGAGCCCGATTTTGGGAGCGAATTTTAATGACTGATGAGGCCCATTTCACGCTATCTGGCACTGTAAATAAACAAAACTGTCGCATTTGGGGGAAAGAAAATCCTCATACTATCCATCAAACTCCACTGCATGATCAGAAAGTGACTGTTTGGGCCGGTGTCTGCTTCAATATTTCCATTGACCACATTCGAATGGCGCACCCTGTATATATATGATCGATTTACAATTTTCACAATCTTTATAAGATAATTGTCTACTGAGCTTCGTAGGATTTTATTTCAGGGGTCTTTCGAAATATTTCGAAATGCTATTCATGGCAATTTACTTTGATAATGAGTAAAACATGTTGAGGATACCAACAATTTTGGAAATTTTATAAAATATCTACTACAACAAATAAAGAAATCTATCGACGCAAAATTTTTTTTATGATATTTAAAAAATATAATAAATATTTTTGATATTCTTGAAAATCTCCAAGTTTTTAGTTGTCTGCTTTTCGAATTAATCTCAAAAACAATATGCAGCTCTAAAAATTTAAAGTAAGACTAAATTATATTTAGCGTTCAGCGATTTACTTTTATATCAATATTGGATTATAACCTTTTAAAATTATCGGTTGATTGTCAATAAAATAAATATTCGAAAAATAAATGAGATTATCAACGCGTTCCAAAATATATCTGGATCACTGACGTAAGTCTCTTAAAAGTTTTCATTTTCAAATGCGATTCAAAGTTCGTACTTTAGTTAAATAAAAAATCTAAATTTTTAATGATCAGGAATAATTCTAACTAGTTAAGAATATAGCTTTATAAACCGAAATTATTCTTATTAACTCATAATCTAATTATTAAAACTCTAGAGATAAGATATGTAACTAAAGCATCTCCAAGGAATTTTTTATAGCCTACAGAATGTTTGCCTTGATTCCCTGGTTATAACAAAAAAAGTTTAGGAATATTTAAAAAAAATTTCAACAACGTAACGCAACAAAAAAATTTAAAGAAATTTCACCCCATAGCAAAATGAAGAGGAGCGCGCCTCCAACGGCTCATTATCGGTAGAGTCTAAAGACAATAAGAAAGATAATAGATTAAATAATGACAGAGATTGTATAAAAATAAGATATCACAGTCACACTTCTAGAGTTGGGCGTGAAAAAACACAGAACGGCATAATCTTAAATATGTGAACGGTCGTAAAATACGTCTAATTTCGAATAACTAATTACTGAGGCACAAAAAAAGGATTTTTGAGTTCGGATGGGAATGCTTTATCCCCCAAAAAGAGAGTTCCAAAACCTAAACAAGTCCTGCATTTGAATCAAGATTTGAAAACTCTAAAATGTCAGGATTCAAAATTTATTTATGGAGTTATTTGCGATTGTGTCGGAATCATGATATGCAGGGTCTTCCTTAAATTTTATTGGCTATCGATTTAACACTATGACAATTATGAAAAGTCCTCAAATAAGGACGAAAAAGAATGGAAAAATTCGGACATACGAATGGTGCCTGGCTAGATCCGATACATTCGTCAGACGTAGGGTTAAGGCATAGAACACGGACTTAGCGACCGGAAAGACGTTGGGTAAGCACGGCCTGACTTCCGTATCCGAAAATCATTTTTTTTTGTGACTGTGTTATTTTTATAGTAAAAGAAAAGTGTCGTGATCTGGGGACTTCGAACCCGTTGACAGAACTGTTCCAACGGGTCTACGTTCTAACCTTCTTAAAGTCTACAACACATTTCTGAGAAATTGGATTCACAATGGCACAGAATTTTAAAAACAAAAGCACATAATGATATTAAGTGAACCTTCATGATGCAAAGAATTTTAGAAGGTGACGCAAACAATCGAATCGGATTCAGTTTTATATGGTAGCTATGTGAAATAGTAGACGAATTTTGATCATACTTTACATAGATATAAAGACACTAAATTATAAGAAAAACCTTCATGTTTTTGTGCATATCGCAACTAAATTTATGTGAGTTTAAGTCTGATCCAGTCTGCTCCAAATTGATCCACTATTTCATTTAGCTACCATACAAAAAGTGAACCCGCTCTGTTTCGAGAGAGCCACGAATAACGAAACTGCGCTTTGCATAACCTTCTTATTGTTGGATTATGGTGAAACTTGGTGCAAATACAAACATTGGTTCAATGAACCCTATATTGGATTTTAGTGAACTTTGCTTCAAATAAAAACTTTGGTTTTTTCAAACAGCTTAAAGCTTGTAAAACGAGGCCCTGTTAAAAACATGCAAAGTTCGCGAATTTTGTCCTTTTTCTTCCCTTAATCTAAAAGTACGCCGTTCCCAACTCTAGACACATGCCATCCTCACTCAAACACACACATTCTATATATATCGCTTACGCACCCCCCAAGTTTGGTGTGGATTTCACGTGCGTCAAACAGCGCCGTCCATTTCCTGACGTCACAGCATTTGAGTCTCCTGCTGAGCCACCTGCAGCAGCTGCCCCTGTGGCAAAGGTGACGCCAACATTGCCCGCATTCGCTGCCGCACATCGGTGCCTGTGACGTCGTCCCCAGCCCACACGACGCCTTGCACTGTAATCCCCTCTACTGCCACCATGGCCGCCACTTAATTTATCGAAACTGTTGCCCATTAAATGACGCGAAATTTAGATCTTTTGATTTTGTTTTGATTATAATTTAAATTTTGATTGCTGCGAGATTTTGGGTTCCAATTTGGGACAACAAATTTTTATTGGAAGCACGCGGTGTTTATTTTTTTTAAGCTAAATAAAGCGCAGTTATCACTGTTACAAAAAAATAAATAAAACTAATAAGCACGAGTTGCCACCAAACTTTTTTGATCCAAAAAAAAAAAATGGGGGGCTTCGCTAACCCACTTACGGCTGTTCATATTCATTTGAAGAGAACCTAAATGTATAAGCTACCCCGCTTTTCTTAGCTTTCGCTACGGGGTCGACTAAACAAAGTGGAAATTTTTCATGTTCTCGGAGTGGCGAAAATGTCAACACAATTCTAACACATTTTTAGTCTTATTTGTATCTGTTTATACTTGCCTATAATAAGATATATAATAAGCGTACATTTTTGGAAAATTTTAATTTCTCATCTCAAAATAGTTTGGTGACATCTCGGTTCGAGGAAATGTCGCAGCAAGATATTCTCTGCGGGTCAGCTGTTACTATGACATTGACATTGGTGTGGATGTTGGTGTGAGTGTGAGTAAAACTGCGAGTGTGAGTGTGTGTGGCAGAGAGCAAATCAGCTGTTAATACTCAAGAGAGAGAGTTTTTTATATAAAATGCTGCTTTCACCCACAGACACAGAAACGATTAAATCAGGGTCGTTTGCAATAACAAAATAAAGCAAGCATAAAGTGAGAGCGTGTGCGTAGATAAGCATTTGGATGACGTCAGTGGCGTAGTAGCTTTATTGAGGGAAGGGGATTGATTTATCGATTACAGGACGTGGGATTTAATTTCAGTTGAAGTTCCCATTTCAACCAGTTTCATTACTGAAACGGTTTTTTTAAGGTTTCTTATTTATATTGTTGATTAAAGCCATTCAGAAAATGGTCCTAAAATCGTCTTGGTTAGCTGTCGATGTCCATTTTCTACTCTAGGAAAATTTTACACATTCACTTTTTAAAAGCCATTCGCTCCATTCTCAATTTTATACATGTACTTTGCGAAAGCCGCCCCCTGAAATTTGTCGTCAGGACTTTGATGAGAACCTTCAGGGCAACCGAAAAAGCGAGAGCCCCAGAACAACATGGTGACGAACTATTTCGTAAGAAACTGAAGAATCAGGACGTGCCTGGACCGAAGTGAAACAATTGGCACAAAACCGAATACGATTTAGATGTTTTACAGAGGCCCTATGTTCCTCAAGGAGTAAAACGAATAAAAGAGATCCTTTTAATTACACACACCATTTAGACCCAAAACAGTAATGCAAACCACTCCCAAAAAACAGCCAAACCGACCAGAAAAAAAGAAAGTACAAGGAAAAGGACGTAAAAATAGGACAAATAGCTAAATGTTTTCTTCAGAATATGTCGAGATTTTCTTTTTGTAATCTAAAATTTGACCAAACAATATACAAAAAAATTACATCCCGTGGAAGTTTTCTGTCTTTTTTAATTTTATCAATCCTGTAGTTCGTATCCTAAGTACAGTTTCCCTCCCACGAATCTTCATCTTAAACTCTGCTTCTGCGGATTAACGAGCGTATCAACGAGTTGATAGACAAAAGCCAATTCCCCGGGTTGGGGATTTTTTACCAAAAGTTCTTAATATTTATCAATCCTTTAGTTCGTATCCTAAGTACAATCCCACAAATCTTCATCTTAAACTCTGCTTCAAAAATATCTATTTCAACGTAGAAGCGGAATTAGTTTTGATTTGAACGACTTGATACTCAAAAGCCAATCTCCCGGGTTGGGGATTTTTTACCAAAAGTTCTTAATATTTATCAATCCTTTTGTTCGTATCCTAAGTACAATCCAACGAATTTTCTTCTAATCTGAAACTCTGCTTCAAAAATATATTATATATTTCAACGTAGAAGTAGAATTAGTTTTGATTTGAACGAGTTGATACTCAAAAGCCAATCTCCCGGATTGGGGTTTTTTTACGGAAGGTTCTTATTACTAACTCGTTGCATTTCTTCCAAATTAAAAAAAATAACAACAAAATTTCGGTCCCTAAAAGAGGACAGATTTCCGGATAGAGTTTTTTTCATATTTTTTCAGCTAAAGATTTTGGAAAAAAGGACTAATCTATCTGGATAAAGGTTAAATTTGTATCTTCTCCAACATAAACAAAGCATTTTCGTAAAAAAACACATAAAATCCTAAACTTATCAAAACGAAACTTAACCAAATATGATGGATATGTCAGCCGCCGATTGATTTAAATTATTTTATATATAACAGGTGACAAATTGCATATTGATTCATGTCCTAGAACTAGATCATAGGATTATTTTAACATAATACATTTTTGAATAAAACATTGGAATATTTTGGACGTATTTTTTCCATAAAACACTATCACGCATTCCGATTTTTTCGTAATTCTGTGGAATTCCATTTTCGAAAGTGATTTTTTAATTTTTTACCAAATTGCTTTCGGAGATAATCTCTATGAAAGCGCATCGATATTAACTTTTATTTTTTTCATCAACCAAAATCGTTATCAATAGATTTCCATCGCATTTCGATAGATGGCTAACTATTAGACTTTTTGAAAGATCGGATCTATATAACCTACTGAAGTCCTTACAGTTTTTTATTTAATTGAGAATATACGGAAAAATGTCCGGTTTTAAAGTGCATGTAGCAAGTATATAGAGAGATTTATCTGACATTATCACTTTTTTTTTTATAATTAAGAAGATATCGCTCAGCTTTTTTTTGGATACTTTTATATTTTTTCTAATTCATTACTATATTATCTTTTTCTATATGGCTTGATGGGAAGTGTTTTTCGACACTGTAAAAGCCATCCGTTCAGAATTTGAGAGTTGTTGACCTTGTTCTACAAAAAACTGCAACAATATTCCGACTTTTTCATTCATAAAAAAGCAACAACATATCAATTTGGTGGAAATTTGAAACATAGACTTTGTTGCAAAAAAAATTATCTAAGCTGGAACAACTTTTGCCC